>JASANY010000684.1:0-20885 GCA_030849755.1 Trypanosoma avium
CGGAGGCCCAAAGGGTAATCGGGGAGTATACTATCACATAAAGATGGATATTATGTGATGAAGGATGGAGGAAGAGAGTAAGAAAAAAAAAAAAGTAATAGAGAGGAAAAGAGTATTTTTTTTCCTTTTTTCATAGTGTATATATAGGAGAATGCATAATTTGATATCTTCAAGTGGAAAGTGATGTACTCTTTTTATTGCTAATGTCAAAATTTAACGTTTGTATTCGTACTTGTTAAAGAGTTCTGGATTAGTGGAGGCAGTAGTTTTCGAAGTTGGGATAGATATATGTTTTTTTTTTTTTTTTTTATGAGGTTTTAAAAATAATATCTTCATGAATATATGGGACACAAGTATCTTTTTTTTTTTTTTTTTTTTTAGCTATTGTTTTTTTTTTTTTATTTTACTATTTTCGGTATACTCTGTTTTTATTATTATTCTTATTTTTTCTTTTTTTTTTTGTGTGAAAATAAATGTAGGAAATATATATATATATATATGGTTTTTTTTTTTTTTTTTCTTTTTTTTTTCTAGGGGGGAAAAAAAAAGTGATTCAGATGGTGAAAGTTTAAGAAGACAATGAGAGAGGGTGGAAAAAAAGAAGAAAAGTAACTTAGAAAAAATTGAACTAAGGTAAAGTCAACACGATTGACTCTTAAGCAATTATGTCTTTTTTTTCCCCTTCCTTTGAATTATTATTAATAATAATTTATTTTTCATTGCTTTATGAATTTCGAACGCTACATATATTTCTTTATTTTTTATTTTTATGCTTATGAAATATAGTGGAGATGAGAAAAGAAATTAATAATACAATTTTAATTTTTGAAATATGTGTTATGATCTTTTATAATGCTATTTTTTAATCTCTTGTTTAATAACAATGGTTTTTACTATTATTATTACGTTTTTCTTTTTTCTGTTTTTTCTTATTTATTTATTAGTAATAGAATTAAATTATACAGTGAATACCATACTCTTCCATTACAAACAAGAACAATAAACAAACAAACAAAAAAAAAAAAATGTTTTCACGATCTTGGCTTTGCCTTAAAAGTTCTTCACGTCCTGCTCGTGGAGTGGACTTTCTTCGAAATCGTTTCACTAATAAAGCCTCTGCTTTTACAAAAGAAGAGCGTGAGCATCTTGGTGTTGTTGGTTTGCTTCCACCGGCTGTGGAGACAATTGATGATCAGGTTGAGCGTTGCTGGGAGCAGTTAAAGCGTCTCAGTTCCCCTATTAACCGATATCAATTGTTACGTGGATTATTGGACTCTAATGTAACTCTTTATTATAAAATTATTGAGTCTCATTTAAAGGAAACTTTACCAATTATTTACACTCCTACTGTTGGTGAGGCATGTGAAAAGTATGGGGCTATTTATCAAAAAGATCATGGGCTATACGTAAGTACAGAAGATGTTGGCAAAATACGACAGAGTTTAAAAAATCTTCGTAAACCCAATGTGGATATTATTGTTATTACAGATGGTTCACGTATTCTTGGATTAGGAGATCTAGGTGCAAATGGAATGGGAATCAGTATTGGAAAATCTTCTTTATATGTTGCAGCTGGTGGTATTAGGCCAAGTCGAGTTTTACCTGTTATGTTAGATGTTGGTACAAATAATACAGCACTTCGAAATGATCCATTATATCTTGGTATTCGTAAACCTCGTGTCAGTGATAATGAATTTTATACTCTTCTTGATGAATTCATGGAATCCGCTAAACAACAATGGCCCAATGCCGTTATTCAATTTGAAGATTTCAGTAATAATCACTGCTTTGATATTCTTGAACGTTACAGAAATAAATATCGTTGTTTTAATGATGATATTCAAGGTACAGGAGCTGTAATTGCAGCTGGATTCTTAAATGCAATGCGAGTGAGTGGAGTTAATGTAAAAGATCATCGCGTTGTATTTTTTGGTGCCGGTTCTGCTGCAACTGGTGTAGCCCAAAGTATTGTCGATCTCGCCTCCACTAAATTAAAAACTTCTGTTGAAAGTATTCGTGAAAGTGTTTACTTGGTGGATTCTAAAGGTCTTGTCACGACAACGCGCGGGGATGAATTGGCCGCCCACAAAGTTGCCTGGGCTCGTAAAGACATTGCACCAGAGTTAAATACAAATTTACAAAACTTAACAGATGTCGTGCGTCATATTAAACCCACCGCCTTAATTGGTCTCGGGGCTATTGGTGGGGCCTTTACAGAAGAAATTGTAAGATATATGTCTACTTATTGTGAGCGTCCTATTTTATTTCCCTTATCAAATCCCTCAAGTAAAGCAGAGGTGGTGCCTGATAATGCATACAGGTGGACGAATGGAACTGCTATCGTTGCATCTGGTAGCCCATTTCCTCCCAGTGTTGTGAGTGGAAAAGTACTTTCACCAGCGCAGGGAAATAATTTATATATATTTCCAGGCGTTGGATTAGGATGTGCATTAGCACAGCCTTCATATATTCCACAAGAGGCATTAAATGCAGCGGCGGCAGCTTTAAGTTGCATGGTGGATCCTGAAGTTGTTATTTCTGAGGGTTCTCTCTATCCCCCTATTGAGACTGTAAGAGAAGTTTCAAAACATGTGGCGGTGGCGGTTATTGAAGAATTACAAAGTATGGGACTTGCGAAGAATGATTTGCCATCAAATAGGCCGGATTTGGTGAAATTGGTGCAAAAGTTTATGTGGAAGCCGGAATATTTGGGACAAGACTACTACCTTTCACAGAAATTTGAAGATGTAACAGAATCTAAGTAGTAATATATTTATATTTCTGTCTATGTGCTTGTATAAGGATTTTTTTTTTTTTTTTTTTTTTTTTTCAGGGGGACTGAGTTGAAGAAATTGAGGTTGATAATAACTATTTAAGAAATGGAGATAAAAGAAAACATTTTTTTTTATTTTCTTTTAAACTCTTCTTCATATTCTTTTCTTTTGTTTTTCCATAAATTCAATATCTTTCTTTCTTTTTATAAAATGTATGTTTAAGTTGAAATATTTTAGGGGGAGTTTAAAAATTTTTTTTTTATCTCCTGATGAGCGTTCATGCGTTTTTTTTTGTTTTTTTTTTCTTTTTTTTTTTCTTTTTTTTTTTTCTTTTGCTTTTTTCTTTCTTCTATTCTCTGCATTAATTTATTCATTCATATTTTGCATATTTTTTTAAAATAGCGAAACAATGAGAGAATATTTTCAGGTATGTGGGGGTTTTGTTTGTGTTTGTTTATAACATAACAAAAATAAGAAAACGAAATGTTACAACTGAATAGAATTGCTGCTGGTTTTTTATAATAAAAAAAAATAATAATAATAATGGGAAAGTCTATTTCATTATGTGAGCATCCCCCCCCCCCCCTTTTTTTTTTTTTTGTTTTTATTATTATTATTTTTCAAAATATTCCATTATTAAAGATTTTTTTTTTTCCTTTTTGTGTTAGTCTGCTGTCGCATGAAGGCACACACTACAAAACAATACTCACGTATTGAACATAATACCGTGAGAAAGAAGAGGAGAAAAACAACAGCAAAAGCATATTATTATTAATATTATTATTATTATTATTACTTGGGGAATTAATTAATAAAACACAAGGCATCGAAAAAAAAAAAAAAAAAAAACAGCACGAAAAAAAAAGAAAAAAATATATGAATTACTTGGCGACAACAAAAACAAAAAAAAAAAAAACTAAGAATACTAATAATGATAAGCGAAGTATATTTAAGGCTCGAGATTATCACCTTATACTTTGAAATTTCTTTCTTTCTTTTTCATTAACTTTTTATTTATTTGTTTACTCGCATGCAAGAAACCTGCTGCATTAACTAATGTAAGGAAAGCTCATGTTTCTTTGTTTTTGCCCCATTTTTTTTTTTTTTTTTTTTTTCGTGTTTATATATATATATATATATTTCTTTAATTATTAGGGGTGGTGCGCGAGGCTCTTCTTAGAACTTCTACATGGTTACCAATTTCTTTCATTTCATTTTGTTTTTTTTGATTCCTTGCTAAAACTCAAATTTCACTATTCTTATTATATATATATATATTTATGTGTTTTTCTTTTCGTTGTCGCCCCCCTTTTATTTAAAGTAAAAAAAAGGAAATGTTATATTAATAATAATAGTATTAAGAGTTACACACACATTTAGATTATATATATATATTTTTTTTTTACCTAGTTATATATTTTATGTCGCAAAAGCAAAATGAATTAAAAAAGAATATTTCGTGGCCGTGGGAAGAAACACCAGCTTGTACCTCAAATAAAACAAAAGTAGAATTATTTGGTCCACAAATATATGAAGTAATGTTGCGTGAATTACAACTTCAACATTATGAAAAGGAAGAAACACATCTCTTAGCAACATCCTATCATAATCAAAGAGTACAAAGATTTAATAAAGGAAATAATAATAATAATAATAATAATAATAAATTACGTACACCTGCAAGTCATGGGATAACACCACCAGCGGCAGCAATAATTGCGGTGTATCGAGATGCTTTACGAGTCAAGAGTTTACAAAATAAATAATAAAGAGAAATATATATATATATATATATTTATTTATAATGTGAAACTCTAACAATACAAGGTTTATTGAATAAGAGGTGATTTACCCCTCTTTTTTTTTTTTTTTTTTTTTTTGTACTTTATCTATCTATCTCTCAAGGGATATTTGCTTAGTTGTTATTAGAAATTTTTATCGGTCATTTTTCTTGTTGTTATTTAATTGTGGCTTGTTGCTGTTTAATTATTAACTATTTTTTTTTTTTTTTACCTCTATCAATATTTATTTGTAACTTTATTAGTTATTCTAATTGTTATTTACTATTATTATTAATGTATTATTTTTTTCTTTTCTTCTCCTTTTTATTGGGGTTAGGGGTTTTTAAAAAAAAAAAAAAAAAGAATATAGTGCAGATGTCTAATTCACATAATAATAATAATAATAATAATAGTGAAGATGAGGATGATGACTTTGCTTACATCGCCCCCTCAAAGTCAACATCAAATAAAATTAAAATTGAAGGCACAAAAGTAAAAGTTATTGAAAACTCTCTTATTTCTTTTAATAAAACTGTTTATGAAGAGGAGCGGGATGCTCGAGTGCGGGCTATTGTAAATACACACACAATTCCTATTATACAAGAAGATAATACAGAAACTGAATTAGAAACAATAGATCCTATTCATAGTAATAATAATAATAATAATAATACTTCTGTTAAAACTTCTCTTAATCCAACAGAGGAAGCACAAAGATTACGTGAGCAAAAGTATTTAATGTATAAACGTAATCGAGCATTAAATCAAAATGCACTGAGAGAAGTAGACCCTGACACGAAAAGATATATGCAAATTGTATATACACCTACGGATAATAATAATAATAATAATAATAATAATGGGGCCAGACAATATCAGAGTATGCGGCGTGGTGTAGGAAATAATAATAATAATAATTTTAATAATAATAATAATAATAATTATAGTCGTAATCGTGGTGGTAGACCGGCTGGAAATTTCGGCCGTGGTAGGGGATTTTCAAATTCTGCTCGTGGAGGATTTAGAAGAACTAATAGTAGTAATAGTAGTAATAATAATAATTATAATTATAATAATAGAGGCGGGGCTGGAGGGAGACAATTTGTGCAACGTGGTGGCGGTGGAGCTAAGAGAATGCGAGAATAATAATATGTGAATTTAATACAAATTTTTAAAAAAGAAAATTTGAAAAGACTTGAAATGTGTCATATATATATATATATGTATATATGTGCTTTTTTTTTTTTTTTTTCTTATCATGCATATGTGATATAAAAGAAAATAATTTATCTCGAGATGATTATGAATTCTTTGTTATTGTTATTATTTATTTTTTTTTCTTTTTCTTTAATAATCATCTTTGGAGTATATTACAAATCTTCTTTTTTTTTTCCTTTTGTTATTGTTATTATTTATTAGAAGCAGAAACGGTGAATTTTGTTTCTAGTAGTGTTTGTTAAAATAAAAATAATAATCCCTAATAGAATAAGAGTTAAATAAGGGAGAAAAATAATAAATATAAATAAACTATACTATACATCATGTCTTCCTTCTTTGATCAGGATAACAATGAGGAACCTGTTATGAAAAAACGACACTTTGAACAACAAGAATTAAATAATAATAATAATAATTACAAACTTTCAAATAACAATAAAGAAGAAGATGATGATGAAGATGAAAGACCAGTATTGTCTCGTCCAGGTATTATTAATAATAATAATAATAATAATAATAATACTGGTGACCGTGTTGGACTTAAACTTCTACAAAGTATGCATCATCAAGTTAATTCTTCTTCTTCTTGTTCTTCTTCAATTAAAACAATAAATAATTCTCGTAATCCTTCAGGATATAAATTACAAATTGTACAAGATTATATTCCTTTATCTGTTGGTGGGTTTATGACAACTTCTGCAGAAAATGTAAGAGATGATATTTCTAATATTAAATCCGGTGATATTATGTCTCTTCGCTCACTTCCAACTCAGGAATTATCATTATCAACAACAAGTAATTCAAATGAAAAGAATTCTTCAAATAATAATTCAAATAAAAATAATTTAATAGGAATTTCATTTGTAAAAGAAGATGAACTCACAGATGAAGAGCGAAAATATGGGAAAAGAATTTCACCTGAAATGTTACAACAACTCTTTGAAGTTGGAAGAATTGATTATTCTAATAATACACTAGAAGCTATATTTCTTGATGGTTCTAGGCAAAAGTTAAAAATATATTTAGTACGTCCTGCTGGGTTTGTGGAGCGGGAGTTATTTCAACAATGGAAAGCAGATCCTAATTCACGCCCAGTGCGAACTATTTATGCAAATTCAGATAAAACATATGTTTCTAATACTAATAATAATAATACTAATAATAATAACAATACTAATAATAATAATAATAATAATAATAAGTTAGAGAGTGTTAATGAAGAAATACCATGGTGGGTCACTCCAAGACTTATAGTTCGTCTTATAGAAGAATCTGCAGGAGAATTATTAGGTAAAAAGTTTATAGTAAATTCTATTTCAAGAAAAGAACGTAAAATACGTCTTTCCCCATGGCCGCAAACTCCCACAATAAATAATAATAATAATAATAATATAAGTTGTACAACGCAAGGAAATACAATAATACAATCAACAACACCTACAGTAAAATTAACTTCTTCAGATTTAAATATAGATGTTATTGGGTGTGAGGCGGTGGAAACAGTTGTACCTAAAGTTGGAGAAACTGGAATTATTGTTTTAGGTGAAATGCGTGGGGAATTAGTGAAAATTTTAGCAAGAAATAGAAATAGTAAAACTGGAGAACTTGTAACATTGAAAGTATCTTCTATGCTTACTGGTAATGAATTTAATGTAGGACCACATGAGATATGTCAAATGGCGGCGGTACGTTAAATGAAACTTAATTAATTATTAATTAATTTTTTTTTTTTTTTTTTTTTTTGAAGAGTTACACCTCAATATGAATTATTTTATTATTAATTCCTCTTATTTATTATTAAATTCCACCTATTATTCTTTATATGTTTTATTATTTATTTTTATTTATATTTTACAATTTAATAGTATTAAAATGTATGATGATGTAATACCAACTGTGCGCTGCGTTGATGCGGCCACCCACTTTCAATCACGCAAAGGACTTCGGACTGTAGGCTACACTAATAATAATAATAATAATAATTCACAATTTATCTTTGGAACTAATAATAATAATAATAATAATAATAATAATAATAATAATAATAATAGAGAGAGAAAGAGAAGAGAACGTGGGCCTGGAAAAGAATTTGCACAATTTGTAGAAATATTTGGATTCCCGCAGCAACGCCCAACTCCAACTTCACACAAACGTCTTTTTCCAACTTCTACACATTCAGAGCATTTTAATATATTTAAACCTCCAACAGACATAAGAAGTACTGGGTGGTTTCAAGAAAAAGAAAAAGAAAAAGAAATAAATTTATATCGAGTAGAAGAGAAAGAAATTAAACAATTTAATCAAGATAATAATATAGAGGAAAATACAGAGTGGAATAAAGATAAGTTTAAACCACAATTACATGATGATGAGTTTATTTTAGCAGAGAATGATGCCAGAATTGAATTATTAGAAGAAATATTATCAAAAGAAAAGGAACGTTTATATGCATTAAAAGAAAGAAAAAGAATTCAAAGATCAAATAGTGTTAGTGTATCATCATCTAATGAAATTTATGAATCTTTTCATAACAAACAACAACAACAACAACAAGAGCAAGCACAGGAATTTATAAATAATACTTTACATAAAAGAAATAATTATGTAAATGAAAGTTTTAAAAAAGACAAATCTCCACCAATACAAAATAGTAATAATAATGTAAATCAAGAGAAAGAAAGTAATAAAATTTATGTAAGAAGTCATTCTTCACGATTATTAAAAAGAGAAAATGATAATGATGGTATTACACCAAAAATTACATATATTTCACAACAAAATTCTCAAAGTAAAAAAATATTAGATTCATCAAATGTAGTTCAACAAATACCTAAAGTACAAAATTCATCTACACTATCAAAAAAATTAAATAGAGGTCGAAGTAACTGGACATTGGCTGAACATTATGCTGGATGGCAATAATTTATCGTTTTTATTATTTTTTCTTGTTTCTTTTTTTTATTGATTTGGTTGTTTTTTTTTTGTTTTTTTTTTTCCTCATTTCTTTTTTATATATATTAATAGTTATATCTTATGTGTAAACGGGAGGAGGATGAGATAAGAGAAAATGGCAATCTTTATATTTGTACTCACTTTATTATTATTTTTTTTTTTTTGTTTTTTGTTTTTTTTTCTGAAACTAAATTATTAACACTAGATGAGAGTACGTGGAGTGGCTGGTAGTGGAAAAATTAAACAAAATATTGAAAAATATATTTCATCTTCTATGAATTTAAATTTAACTTCTAATTATTCACAACAACAACATTTATCAATGTCACCTTTATTTGATGCCTATATTATATTAGATTTTGAAGCTACATGTGAGCGTGAGAGAAAAATTCCTAATCAAGAAATTATTGAATTTCCAATGATTATTATTAATGCTCATAATGGAAATATTCTCAAAGAGTTTCAACGTTATGTAAAACCTGTTATAAATCCTATATTATCAAAATTTTGTACAGAACTTACTGGTATTACACAAAATATAGTTGATAAAGCTGAAACATTTCCTCTTGTATTAAATTCTGCAATTAATTTTATTCATGAAAATGGTTTTGGTGAGTCCCCACCTATGCAAAGTTATCTTTTTATAACTTGTGGAGATTGGGATTTACGTACAATGTTACCAAATCAATTAAATATTATCTCTAATAAAAATGAAATATTATCAAATATACCTTTAACTTTTAATCGTTGGTGTAATATTAAACAATTTATGCGAAATATAACTTTACCTTATCCTAAGAAAATTATAGATTTACCTGATATGATGTTAGCATTAGGACTTACTATGAAAGGTAGACATCATAGTGGAATTGATGATTGTAGAAATATTACAAGTATTGTACAAAAATTAATATATGATGGTTATATTATAAAACCTACAACAGATAAAAGTGGTCTGCAACAATGGGTGGTTACATCTAATAAAGAAAGTGAAACTTGTGTAAATATGTTAAACATAGGAAATAATTCTTTTAAAAGTGAACGAGGAGGTAGAGGTCGTGATAGGGAATTATCAGAAGAAAAAGAAAAAGTATTAAATAGACCTCAAGTAAATATTCTCTCTGAAGAGGATCCTCTTTCATCATTATTAAAAGAAAATATTAACCAAATAACAGAATCTAAAAAAATTCAATACTCTAAAGCACTTTCACGAATTTTACGTCATGCTGCAGATGAAATGGGTCTTGTAATTTCTAATAAAGGTTATATTCGTTTAGATGATATTTTACGTTTAAAACCTTTTTCTCATGATTCTAACGCTTTAGCTCATATTGCATTAGTTGTATATGAAAATGGAAAACAACGTTTTAAATTAGCCTATGATGATAAATATAATATATATATTCGTGCAAATCAAGGACATAGTCTTGTAGGAATTGATCCAGAATTACAAAAAATTACAAATATTTCACAAGTATCAAATGCAATTCATGGAACATATTATGAGGCATGGAAATTAATTAAATCCTGTGGATATTTATCAACAATGGGTCGTCAGCAAATTCATTTTGCCAAAGGATTTACAGGTCAAGATGGGGTTATTAGTGGAATGCGTGGGAATGCTGAAGTTTTGTTATATTTAAATATAGAAAGAGTTTTAAAAGATGGCATTGAACTTTGGGAAAGTTCAAATGGTGTATTGTTAACTCCTGGTGTGGGAAATACAAGAAGGTTACCTTTGCAATATATAGAATCTGTTGTTGATAAAAAGACTGGAAAAAAACTTTCAATGGATTAAAATAAATAAATAAATATATAAATATATATATATATATATATATATATTAGAGCGTGAATGAAAAAATAAAGCATAATTAAAATTAAAAAAAAAAAAAAATCTTCTTAATTTCATAGTTATAGATTTATGGAGAAATTATTTTTATTATTCTTATTATTTTTTTTTTTTATCAGTTGTTATTGTTTCTCTTAAAAAAACGAATAATATTTAAAGATGTAAATTTTGCTATTATAATATTTTTTTTTCTTTTCCCCTTTATTAAGATGGGATTTTTTTTTTTTTAATTTATTATTTTATTATTTCCGCATCTTGTATATTTATTTCAGAAATTATTATTTATTATTATTTCCCTTTTCTTATTTCAGTACAGGTAATAGCAAAAATAATTAAAAAAAATATATATTACACTATTGCAATGCCGCGTAACTGTAATACATGGCATGACTCTAATGCCTCACTTCATCCTTTACATCGTCTACCATTAGATAAAATATCTTTATATAATACACCTTCACATTGTTATTTAATAGGAACTGATGTAATTCGGAGTAATTTTCATTTACTTCGTTTTACAAAATCAGACACTGATACTTTACACTATGATGATAGTACTACACATACTTTAACAGAAATTAATAATATTATAGTACAAATAAAAAAAGAATCTATTGGAAATGTAATTCGTGTAAAAGCATTATTAGGATGTATTCGTTTTACAAAAGGATATTATTTACTTTTAGTAACTCGACGTCGATGTGTGGCACGATTAGGATTTCATCGTATTTTTGAAGTAATAGATGTTGAATTAATATCATTGTGTGCAAATGACACAGCATTAACTAGTAATAATAATAATAGTGCTGCTTCTACTTCTACAGGAGCATCTCCTTTTTTACAACAACGTAATGCAGAAGATTATTATCGAAATCAATTTCTTACTTCATCTTTAAAACAAAATTTTTACTATTCCCACACCTATGATCTCACTAATACTTTACAATCTAATATGTTACTCCCACTTCGTGAACTTCGTGTACGCACTAAATTTGTTTGGAATGAATTCCTTCTAGAGCCCTTCTTTTCCCCAATTACTTCCTATAGTAATAATAATAATAATAATAATAATAATAATAATAATAATAATTTTAATAAAGATGAAACTCTCCTAACTCCCGCTAGTGTGCATCACTGGATTGTACATTTTACTCAAGGTGCTATTGTACAATGCCCAGTCTGGTGTGGGTCAAAATTAATTCTTTTAACTTTAATTGGGCGAGTTAGTAAAAACTTTGCAGGAGCCCGCTATTTACGTCGCGGAGTAAGTTGTGATGGACACGTTGCAAATCATGTAGAAGTTGAACAAATTGTAATGGATGAATCTACAATAAATACACATTTTACTCGAGGAAGTTTTAGTGGATTTGTACAAGTGCGTGGGTCGGTGCCATTACATTGGTTTCATCCACCCACACAATTACCAAAACCTCCTATTAAACTTGGAGTTACCGATATATATTATTCCGATACAAGAAAACATTTTCAGGAGTTATTAGAGGATTATGGGGCACCGTTAATTATTATAAATTTGTTAAAGCAACGTGAAAAGCGACCACGTGAGAGTATATTAAGTCATGAGTATCGAAAAGCTGTAGCGACACTTAAAGGTTTTATTAAAAAAAGTACAACATCTGAAAGAGAAGTAGAAATAATGAAAAAAGGAGGAGGAAAAAATAAAAATAAAGAAGAAGAACTAGAAGAAGAAGAAGATGATGATGATGATGAAATTCTTTTATATCGTGAATTTGATATACGTGAGTCCGCACATGATGCATGGAATAATACAACAGCTTTAGCAGAAGAAGCTATTTTAAAAACAGGTTTCTTTTCTTGTAATAGTAGTGGAACAAAAGTTCGCTGGCAAGAAGGTATTGCACGTAGTAATTGTGTGGATTGTATTGACCGAACTAATTTGGCACAATTCTTTTTTGGTTTACATGCATTAGGGCATCAATTACACTCACTTGGTATTTTATATTCTCCTGTTGATCTTACATTATCATCAGGCGTGCAAGATCTTTTATTACGAATGTATCTTATTATGGGAGATGCAATAGCAGTTCAATACGGAGGCTCTCCTCAAGTTGGGGCAGGAGTTTTAAATAGAGGAACTGGATGGGATAAAATAATGGGAATTAAAAGACTTTATAATAATATTGTTGGTGATCGTGAAAAGCAATCAGTGTTAAATCTTTTCTTAGGAAGATATCAACCGTGTCCTAGTATATATTCTGCAGCACTTAATCCCCTAATGCGTATTCCTGATGCTGAAAGAGAAAATAGTGGTAGAGGAAATAATAATAATAATAATGAAATTAAAGATAATAGTAGTTTTTTACAACGTTTTAATTATGAGGTACGGGCTCGTCGTGTGGTAGAACTTTCAGATATAGAATCTGATTACTATCTTCAGGTAAAAAGTTCTCCATCGCTTGCTAAACCAGATGAAATTGTAGGTTGGTGGAAAGAACCACTAAAACGTTTTCGTAAATTAATTAGAAATCATCGTACATTATCAAGAGTATTATTATCATCAAAATCCAATACTGTAGAAACAAGAAAAGATAATAATATTCATAATATGTGCCTTATAGAACGTAATTCTGCTATGAAAGGAATGAATGATAATAATGATTCTAGAGGAACTAATAATAATGGTGTTGTTTTACAGGAAGGTGAAATAATACTTTTAATATCAACAACATTATCAAATACTCTTGTTAAATCATCTACATCAGTACTATTACGCTCTTCTTATTATTTTCCTCATTGCTATAATCTTTCAGAAGAAAAGAGAAATCTTATACGAGGTCTTATGGAACACTGTGATATAAATGCATATCGTGTACGAACGGATAATGAAATTTCTTCTTCTTCTTCTTCTTCTATAGAAGTAATTCATGATCATCAAAATTTTCCAGATGAAGTATGGGCAAGTAGTTTTTATCATGATATTGAAGAAATACGAAATATGAGTAATAAATGTGAACCCCATGATGAACTTCAACGTATGCAATTAACAGTTCTTGCAAAATATGGTGATCCTGTAGATTGGAATGTAGAGATGGTAATTGAAGCATTAGCTGAAGTAGAACCAGAAATAAGTGTTGGAACATTAAATTATTTACGACAAATGGGAATTAATGGATATGCTTTATTATATCAATTATCTACAGAAACTATGGGGCAACGTTTATTATTAAATCGTTTTATTGAACTTGTAAGACAATTACCTCGAGTAAGTTTAGAAACAGCCCGTCGTTGCCTTAATGAATTTGATGTTTCTAATTTAGCGAATTATATTATAGAGGAAGAGATGGAAGGTTATGTTGAAACTATAGCTTTTCCTGATGCTACATGTCGTTTATTACAACCTTTCTTTCAGGAAGCTGTTTACCCACGAACTATGGGATCTACTGTGAGACGTTTAATATATGAAATGATAAATGAAACAAGTGGTGTTCCTAGAAGTGATCGTTTACGATATCGTGAAAAAGGAAATCAACGAGTTCCACCAGCTGTTGTAGCTATTAATTGTTTTAGTGCAAAAGAATTACATCAATGGTTAATTCAGGAATCAGAAAGATTAGGTCTTACATTACATAAACATGTTGAACCATATGAAATATCTCAGGCAGGATGGAAATTTATGCTTTGGCTTGCACATGCTAATATTATTACACGTATTACTATTGAACCTGCATTTGGTGTAATTGTATTACCTGAAATTAAATTAACAGATTTTATTTCTCGTATAGGATTATTTACTTTAACTTCAATTCAAGAAATTCATATTTTAAATAAAATTAGTCCATTTTATAATGAAAATTCTGGATTAAATATAATAAATTCTTTACAAAATTTGAATGAAATTTCTTCAATAAATTCAATTCCTTCTGCAGTTCATTATGCAGAATCTTTAGTAGGTCTTGCTTTAAATGTACTTTCTTCAGTACAAGAAATGACATTAACAAATGGAGGAGATACTTCACATGATTCAGCTTTTAGAATGCTTTTAGATAATATATTTTCTTTTAGTAAACATTTAGTAGATGTTGATATTACAGAACTTAAACCTCGTGAACGTTGGTGCTTTTGGGTAAATATTTTTAATGCATTATATATACATGCATGGTTAGCAGCACCAGGTAGAAAAGTTCAGGATTATACAAATTTTTATAATACTAATGGATATGAAATTGGAGGTTATTTTTTTTCTTTAAATGATATTAAAAATGGTATTCTTCGTGGAAATAAACCAGCATCTTTTGCATTATTACCTCCTTTTGAATCAGGAGATCCACGATTATTATTTTTACCTTTAGAATTTGAAAAAAAAATAATTAATAATTATAATATTTGTATAGAAGAAGATGAAATTATTTCTAATAATTCTGTTTATCGTATTAAGGATCGTATTTTATTAGCTCTTATAGATAGTTATTTGGTTCCTGAAAAATTTGAAGATGCCTTATTATATAATCCTCGTACACTTTTTAATAATGAAGAACAAACAGTTATTGATGGTAATATTAATAGTAATAGTGCCCAATTTAATAATGTTAATGATAGTGAAGAAGAAGAAGAAGATGAAGATGATGAAAACGATGAAGATGAAGAAAATAATAATAATAATCTTAATGATGGCTTAGAAGAAGAATTTAATGTACGGGATTCTTTATTTTCTCCAACAAGTTTATTACGTCGAGCTAGTGGAAAACCTATAGGGGCAGTTGCATGGTTTGCCTCATGGTTTGGGCACCGTCATTCAAGTAAAACAATTTCTTTTGCACACCCATGTATTCCTCTTATTTCTTCTATGCTTATTATACAAATTTATACTATTGAAGGATATATGTTACGTTTAATTTCTAATACTTCACAAAATACTGTTATAAAAAATAGTATATCAATTCCTCGTTCAATTTTACCATTATTAGTTTATACTGAAGAGTTTGGTACAAATTCAGAAGAAATTATTCGTTCTATTCATCAATCACATATTAATGCAACTGGAAAAAAAAAGAAATTTTTCTTATAGTATTACTAATACCACTCTTAAAAAATAAAATTATTATTTATTTTAATTTATTTCATTATAATAAGCTCCTATAGCTTAGTCGGTAGAGCGTGGGTCTAATAAGCCCAAGGTCACAGGTTCGACCCCTGTTGGGAGCATTTTTGTTCTTTCAACTTTTTTGATATTTCTTAAATATGATTTCTGTATTATTTAACCCAATGAAAATATATATATATATAGGATAGGATTAAAATTATTTATTTATTTATTTCTCTCTTTCTTCTTATTTTCGTTATAGAACAAAAAATTTGCTATTATTTTTACTGCAAGTAAAACCAAAAACAAAAAAAAAAAAATAATAATAATAATCCGATAATAATGTTGCCCCGATTCTTAATTTTCTTGTTTATTCTTATTTTTTTTAATTTTGAATGCGTTGTACACGCAAATGCAACATCTTCTTCTAATTCTGAAGATACAAAAAAATTGGAAAAATCAAAAAACTATATTGAATCTGCACTTAATAAAATAAAAGAAGCCGTTTCTACAACAGATCAACAAATTTCACGAGCTCGAGAGGCATTTGAGGAAATTCAAAAACTGAAAGCTGCATTTGAAAAAACTCGTGATACCACTAATAATAAAGAACGTGCTGAAGACGAAGAAAAAATATCAAAAATAGAACAAAATATCTCGACACTCTTAACTTCTTTACAGTATCAACTTGATGCAGTACATATGCGAAAGCAAAATATAGAACAAGCAAAGAAAGAGGTTGGGAGTCTAAACGCTGAAAAAGCTGCAGAGGCAGAAAGAAAAGCACAAAAAGCCCTCGAATGGGCCAAAAAAGGTGAAGAAGCGGCGTCACAAGCGGAAAAATCCACACAAAATGCAATTTCAGCTACAACAGAAATTAGAAAGATTACAGAAAAAATGATAAAGGCTGTAAAAGATTATGCTTTGCCTAGTGGAGGCCTAAAAGTACTATTGTTTATTTTCTTTGCTACACTTCCCTTTATTACTGCTTAATAAGCATCATGGAGGGAAAGTTTTTTTATAAACACTTTTTTTTTCTTTCTTTTTTTGCTTCTCTTTTTGTATCAAGGGCACCATTTCTTTTCTCTGAGAAAGTAATCATTGGGCGTTGTACTTTCTGGAAAAAGAGGAGAATCCCCATGTAAAAAAAAAAAAAAAAATATATTGTCTTATTTTTCCTTTGGGCTTCCTCGATTTTTTTCACTTTTCGTATATATTTTTACTGGAGAAAAAAAAAAAATTTTTTGCTTTTTAAGTACCACATGATTTTTTTTTTTTCTTTTCCTATCTATTTCTAAAATATTTATTCTTGCTTTTATGTGCTTTTAATGCACCAAATGATAAAGGTCTGATAATTTGAAAGAGTTTTACTATGCTTTTATTATTTTTATTGTTTTGGTTATTTTGACACCTTATATTGTGCTTGTTTGTATATAATATTCTGTGTATTTCTCTCTTTCATTCCATCCTTTTTTCCCTCTTTAAACCCAATTTCTAGACCTGTTATCTCCAGCATAATTATTTTCTTTAAAGATGAAATTGCCGTATTTTTTGTAATTGTTTGCCCTCATATTTTCCTGTATATATGGTTGCTTTATTCTGCCTGTTACTGCTACTGATGTGGGGTTTCTACTAAGAATGAAATGTAAGAGAAACTTTCATATGAGTTTACCTATTCATGTACATTCTTTTGAATTATCACAGAGTCATGTGAGAGGACGAGGAGGACAAGAAGGGACAGAAGATGATGAGGGAATGAAACAATTGAAAAAAAGAAGTGCTGATTGAACTGCGAACCTTATTAAAAAGGGCTGAAGATACTCTAAAAAAAAAAAAAACAAAGGAAACTATTGAAACTCCCAAATAAACCCTTACAATGAGTTCAAGTCAAAGAATTAATTACAGAAGCTATAAATAAAGCCAATAAAGCACCTGGTAGAGTTATCAATGCCAAGAAGTTGACTACTTACTTTGTGATTGAACTCAACAAAATCAATAAAACGAGAAAAGAGAGTGCAACAAATTTTACGAACTCTACTGGTAGAGAAATCATCATGATAAAGGAAAGCATGTGATGAAATTTCTCATTAATGAAAAAAGGGGATCTTTCATTATTGAGAAATTTGTATGAAATGTTAATAATAGCATTAGAAGCATTGGCTGCTGCCAAAGAATCTGTTAATAAAGCAAGAGAAGAGAAGAGAGGAGGTCTGTGTCTGTTGTGAAGTCAGTATCAGTAGAGACTATATAGGGAAATGGGGTTACTGTGAGAAGTGAGACGCAGAACACAAATCCTGGTAAAGAGCGGGGAGCAGAAAAGGAAATTAATACCAAAACCTTTTCAGTTTTAGCAGTAAGGACTATTGAAAGAACAGGGAAAACTAGGGGAAATGAAAATTCTTCTCTAGATAGTAGTGAACAAAAGACTCAAAAATTGGTACAGCAATCATCCACCTACAGCAGCCTTAATAATATTAATAACAATAATATTACTTGGAATACTACTTAAAATGGGATTAAAAAAAAAAAAAAAATGCTTTAAATTCCTTTTTGACTACGTATACCTCTACTGCGACTGCCACTCTTTTTGCCTTTTTTCTTATTGGAATGGACTAAATTACCTTGTTGTGTACTGATCAACATGAGAAGAATAATAAGTGTAATTGTTCATAGGATTCTGGGATAATTTTCCACAGACAGAAATTCTTTTTTTTTTTTTCTCGTTTTTCTTTCCTTCCTCTCCTTGTATTGGCTATGAGGTGGCCTACCGTTTTAGATCCTAATGTATACATTTTATATAAACACACATAAGCATATGCATATACAGAAATTGGAAATTTTTTTTTTTTTTACTATTCTACGTTTTCTGAGATGGTTGTTGATTCTCTATATTTTCTATTAAAATTTCAAAAAAGGTATTTTGGTTTTGATATTATAATAATATTATTTTTTATCTTTTTTTTTTTTGTAGTTACTGCTGCTTAACTCTTTCTTTTTGTTATTTTTCTCCCCTCTTGTTGAATAGACCTAATCCTAATAATTTCCAGAACAATTTATAAATTTTGTAAAAAAAAAAAAAATAATAAATAAATGATGCGACAAGTGTTGTGCCTCTTACTCCTTATACTTTGTTGCTGGCCCCAGTGTCTTCTTCATACAGTTGCCTCTACTTTAAATGACAGTCCTGTGCAGCCAGTGCGTGTGCGGCTGCCCCGCCCCCCACCCACCTCCTCTCCTGTTGAAGCGCACACATTAAATGCAATAACCCGAGAGTGGTCCCAATTAGATAAAAGGGCTAGCACGGAGCTGGAGCGGATGGGTGGGGTCTTGTACAGGGCGGAGGGGCATGTGGAGGAGGCGCTGCGAGCTGCAGCAGAGGCGAGGCGGTGGAAGAGAGAGGCGGAGGACGCACATAACTTTATTCAAAGATATGAGAATGTCGACCGGCACGCAAGCACGGCGGCGAGGGCAGTGAGGGAGGCGGAGGCCGCGGCGCAAGCCGCTGAGTCATCCTACAGGGAAGCTCAATTATTATATAATGAAATGGAGAGGATGAGTAAAAAAGCATTGGACTACCGAGCGTTCTTTACTGGTGAGGCCGCAAAGGATAAAGATCTTGTACGACCTATAGAGTCTTTGTCGTTTCAGGTTGAGATAAAAGAAAATACAATTATACAGAAAAAGGATCAGGCAGTGAGTAAAGCTATAACGGCTAGAGAAGCGAAGCAAGCTGCTGAAGATGCCAAAGCACAGGCTGAGAGAACATTGAAGTTAAAATCTTCCTCTTCAGTGGAAAAACAGTCAATGAGGACACCACTAACTGATAATACAGATACTCGGAGAAATCCCAATGAAGAGAAGGGTAAAGAAGTATCAAATGATGATTATAAAAATCATCAGACTGATTCAGTCAGTTATACAGAAAGAAAACATGAAACTGCCTTAAAGAAAGGAGAAAGTGCTCCGACTGCTGAAGGTATTCCTACCAGAGAGAGTAATAATAATATTTTTACTTTGGATGGGGTTAATACACCTGAGCGGCTACCTATACCTCTTCTGTTACTTCTAATACTAATACACATTTTTGTATTATTTGCCTCTTATGTTATTGTGCTTTGAACAATGTAGGCAATAAGTAACAGTAAATATCCTTTTTAAATTTCTTACATTTTTTTTTTTTTTTTTTACTTAATTGGCTGAAATCAAGGGATAATTTCTCATTGAACGTCGCCCCCCCCCATCTTTTTTTTTTTTTTTTTTGCAGATTTCGTGTGTATGCGTGTTTTCTTTTAATTTTTTTTTTTTTTCTTTGCTAAGGGTAATCCTTGGGCTACGTGATACCTTCTCTGAATACCTGTTTTATAGAGAGTACTTATACACAAATAAGAAAATACAGAAGAAAAAAAAGGAAAAAAAAAAAAAAAACATTGAATCAGGCACTATAGTAATTATTTTATACTTGGAACGTTGCTGTTTTTTTGTTTTTTTTTTTATGTTCGTTTTTTCTGGTAGTTGTGGGGTCTTATTATTATTATTATTATTTCTACTTCAAGAAACGTTTTGCTCATCTCAGCTATAATTTTTTTTCTCTGGAATTAAATATCATTCTATGGAGGGTGAAGTTACATAAATATTTTATTATTATTTTCCTTTACTTCTCTAGACTAGAATACTGTTATGGGATGTATTCTCTGACGTCGTGTAAACATATTTTCTTGCCCTTTTCCTCTCTTTTTCTTATCTTTACTTTTCTTGTGTATAGTTGACTTTTTTTATTTTTCTTGTTCTGGATTAAAGGGTAAAGCATATATGCGTCAAGTACTCTGTCTCTTGTTCCTAATACTTTGCTGCACTTCTGGGTGTATCACCTCAGGTGCTGCTACTACTAGTGGTAGTGTAGATGTGGAGGCATTAAAAAAAGAAATTCAATCATACATTGAGAGAATTAATAATGCCCATGATGGTATTGATAAGGAAAACGCACGAGTTGAAGAGACGATGGACGAGTTTATTGAAGCTCAGGATGACTTCTCTGATTTGCTCGAGGCTAAGGGTTTAATAGAGAATCTAACAAAGGCAGAGCCAGAGATTCGTGCCGCTGGAGAAAAGATTAGGAGTGTTGATCTACTGGCACATAACGCAGAAGGTAAAATTGAGGATATTATGAATAAAGTGACAGACTTAAAGAGACGTGCAAATAAAGAACTCACAAGAGTTTCTGAAGCATCAGTCAATGATACTGAGAAAAA
>JASANY010000685.1:0-21074 GCA_030849755.1 Trypanosoma avium
CATACAACAATGTCAACGAATATCATTAAGGGTGGGAATACTGAAAGTACTCTACCGGAGGTTTTTGAGTTTAGCTTTGAGTTTCCTAACTTTCCTCTAGAATATTTATCTTTGCTAAAGTATCGTACTCAGACCTATGTTGATGATGAGTTAGTTCCTTTAATGATTAGTGAGTTTTTCGATGGGTACATTGAAATAGAAATCAAACATTCTTTATTAGATTCGTTGTTTAATCATCAAAATCATGAGGATAAACCAAAATATGAAAATAATTATATTAATATTTCATGTGTTCCTAGTGGAGTAACTCTTTTTACTGAATACGAAAATAAATGCTTGAGAGATAAGGATTTCTCTCGATTACGTTCTCTTATTTTTCATGACGTTTCTTTTGCAGCTGGAGGAGGTAAATCGCACTTTTAAACTTTTTAAAAAAATATATATCTAATTTTAAGATGTTTAGTTATATTTATTTTTCTTTTAAACTTCTTTTCTTGTTGTATTTTTGACAAGAGTTTTTTTTTTTTTTTTGCCTTATTTTGCTTGTTTTAATTACTAAAATAGGACACTTTTTTTTTTTTTCTTTTTTTCTTAGTGCGTTGAAATATTAAGCAGGCATGAAATTTTTACCAGCATAAGATTTTTTGGTTTAGTTGTTGATTATTTGTGGGGCCTTTTTTTTTTCTCTCTTGTTTTTCGTTATATGGCTCTCTATTTGTGTTTTTATTTGTATATATGCTTCTATTTGTTGAATAATTTTAGACTAACAATGATTATTTGTGAGTTAGTGAAACCATGGCTGATTGTTTATATATTTATTTTTTTATATATTTATTTATATATAAAGATGTGTTTGTTCTTTTTTTTTTTTTTTTTTTCATTGGATGTCCTACCACTTTACTGTATTTGTGTTTAATAAACTGGCAGTATTGTGTAACTAATTTTTTTTTTTTCTTTTTATCCCTTTTTTCTCTTTATTTAAAGTATTTCTAAGGAATATCAGTGGAGATTAAGAAAAGGAAAATTTGAAAAAGGAATTATTATTTATTTTTTTCTTCTTTTCTTCAGGCTGTGTGTGTGTTTTATTCTTTCTCTCCTATTATATATTACACTGCTGTTTAAAAGAAGTGGAAACACGAAATATAAAGAAATACCCTCTTATAATAAAAATAATAAAAATACAAAGAAATAAAATATGTATTATAATATATTAACAGGAACCAAGACAGAGTCGAACAGCTCTCTTCTTGATGAGGAACCCCGAGAAGGTAAGAATTCCATCTCAGCATTTTCTCTTGTCTTAATTATTTCTCTTTGTAGTGTTTTAACATTACTATTAGCGGGTTGTGTATTTTTTAACTTTCGTCGTTACTTTCGTACACATCATGATAACTCTAACCCACGTGTTTCTACCGATTCCCCCCATACTACTAATACTAATAATAATAATAACAATAATAGCAACAACAACAACAATGACGAAAACAGTTATAACTATAATAATTATAATTATAATAATTATATTAATGAAGAAGAAGTAGAAGCAGCAGGGCCCCCCCCACATATACAAGGACACGCTTTAGAAAATCGCGTGCGACCCCGGCGCCGGCCCCCCCCTCGTCTTTATTATTTACCCGACGGCCACACTTTTATTGAAATTAATGACAGAAGTCAACTCCCACAGGCCGCCCCAGCCCCACCAACGGCGGCTGAAATAAAAAAATTAAAAGAAGAGGCGGCACGAGTGGCCTCACCATTAATTTACGGGCGTGGGTTATATTTACATCGATCTCATGGGAGTAGTGGGAGTTTGTGGCGATATAATAATAATAATAATAATAATAGTTATAATAGTTATAATAATAGTAGAGGGACGACTCCGACAACGGCGAACTGTGAACCATTTGGGACACCGAAAGTTAAGAAGGATGACAAGGGGGTGTGATGAAAGAAATTCATCATTTTTATATAAATATAATATATATATATATATTATATATTTATATTTATTATTCTGCTCTTAGGGTGAAGTGAAAAATAGAGTTGAAAGAGAATGAGAATGAAAATGGGAGTTGAATTTAAAAAGGAAAATTGAAATATTATTGCAGATAATAGTATGAGAGGTAGTTGTAGTGGGGTTCTTTTTTTTTTTTTTTTTTAAGAATAATTAATATAAATGACCATTGCAGAGAGATAAATATATATCGATAAAAGGATATTAATTATTCTTAGATTAGCGAAAGGGGTGAAAATTCTAATATTTACTTATTTATTTAAATAAATCAAAATAAAGTAAAAGAAAAAGAAAAAGAAAAAGAAAAAGAAAGACAACTAAGAGAGAGAGATATATATAGTCTTAATGTTTAAAGTGAAAAAGTGTGTGTGGGTTTTTTTTCTTTTTTGTATTTTTGCTTTGACATATTTTTCTTTTAAAGTGTTTTCCTATGATTTGTGAAGGTTTTTTTAAAATATTATGTGTGTGTATGTATCTGTTGCAAGGTTTTCTGTCTATAATTGAAATTTAAGAAATATTTACAAATATTTAATATAATTCGTTTTCATCAGATAATAATTTGCTCCTTTTTAGAGATTGATAGATATATACATAAGTGCAAGTGCGAATTCAAAATTTTTCTTTTCTTTTTGATTTCCCTCCCACTTGTCTTCATTTTTGTGTCATTATAAGTAATATATATGTGTTTTTTTTTTTTTTTTTTGATATTATAGATGAATTTCATTAATGAAGCAATAAAAAAAAAGTTTTAAATTTAGTGGAAAAGAAAAAAATCTGCAATATTTATATTTTTTTATTTTTTTTATAAGACTATTTCTCTTTCTCTTTTTATTTTGCACTTTTTTATCATTTTCTTCACTTTTCTCTCGTTTAATCTATTTAAGTGTAATTGTTCACTTTGATATAATAATAATAATAATAATAATAATAATAATATATATATATATAATAACTTTTTAATTTGTGTTCCTCTTTCTCTCTGCCTTCTCTAGAAGTGTTATTTCTATTATTATCATTCCTATTATTTTTGTTCTTTTTGATGTTTTTATTTATTTATTTATTTTATTTTCTTTCTCCAAATTATTTCTTTTCTTTATTAATTCGAATTGATGTTATTCTATCACATTAAATTTATTTCTAATGATGTATAAAGATGTTTCTTGTTTTTGTTGTTGTTTTTACTTCCTTTTTTTTTTTTTTTTCTGAGTTGGAACTATTTTTTTTATATAAATTCTCTTTTCTCTCATTTCTTTTTCTTTTTCTTTTCACATATATATATATATATATATATATATTATATGTTCTAAAAATTCTAAACTCTGTATTAAAGCCATTAGAAGAAAGAGAATATAAAGGAGAAAGGAAAAAAAAAAAGGTAGAGAGGAAGAGAACTAATATTTATATTCACACTTACATAATAAAGTCATATATATATTTATTTATTTATTTATTTCTTCTCTCCTCCAGTGTTGAGGTAGAGAGAGTAAAATAATAATAATAAATATTTCTCTCTTTCCCCACTTCCTTAATAATAAAAATAAATAAATACACACCAAACAAATAACGAAATGAATGTTGGAGTTATCATTGGTGTTGTCGTGGGTATCTTCCTTTTCCTTGTTCTCTTCCTCAGTGGTGGTCTCTTTTTCTCATATAGAATGAGAAATAATAATAATAATAATAATAATAATAATAATAATAATAATAATAATATATTAGAAGAAAGAGGAGTGCCGTTACGCTCGCGGGCCCCACGACTTACGGCGGAGGAGCGGCGGCGGCGAGTGCAGAAATTTATGAGAGAAAAAAAAAGAAAAGAAAGGCGGCGAGCCAGACGTTATAATAATAATAATAATAATAATAATAATAATAATGAAAATAATAATAATAATAATAATAATAATAATAATGAAAATAATAATAATAATAATATAATGAGTAATACCAATAGTAGTTGGGCTAGTACACATGGGAGAAACTCACGTTGGTTTCGCCGCTACAGTTATGATGGAAATAATAGTGAAATAAGTATAAATACAAATAATACAATTAGTACAATTACAAGTTCAAGAGTTATATATGGGCGAGGTTGCTATATTCCACAATTACAATCACAAGAAGAATTAAATCATTCTTCTGCATCACTTGGAGGAAGTTATTTAGAAGACTCTGGTGAAGAAAGTATAAATAATAATAATAATAGTATTAATAATAATAATAATAATATGTATACTGGGAGAAGACGAAAAAGAAGTATTGGATTAGAGAGAGATGCCTTACGACGTGCAAGACAACGCATGAGACGAGGTAGTAATAGTAATAATAATAATAATAATATTAATAGTTCTTTTGATAGTTTAGTAGACTCCAACTCTAGTAATAACAGTAATGAAATACATCATAAAGTTCATATGAATAATACTTCTAATAATACTCCTACGAGAAGGGAAAGAAAAGAAAAAAGAAATAATAATATTAATAATAATATTAATAAAAGGCAAACAGCTATAAGTAGGTCAGTGATTGAACAAAATGTTGCAATGAGTGGATTCTTTACATCTCACACAATACAACAAAGTAATGAGCCATTTAGTGATAGTACATTCGTATAAAGAGTAAAAAAATATATATTTTTTCTATTTCTTTCTTTGTGTGAGTATGGGTTAAATGTATTATATATATTTATTTTTATTTTATTTTATTTTTTTTTTCTTTTTTAATGACTATAGGAAATGACGTTGAGGCCTACCGAGTTGATTAAGGTGGAGCTATATGAAAATAAAATAAAAGAAATTTTTAAATAATTAGTTGTTGTAATTTTTTTTTTATAATTTGTTATTATTATTATTTTTTTTTTTTTAATATATTTATTCCTTTCTTTATAACTATTTGTCTCTCTCTCTATATATATATATATATATATATTTACTTTGTATGTTTTATCTTGTAATTTATTGCCCTCTTTTATCTTGGTATTAGTCAATAATAAAAAGAAAGGGATAGAAAAAAATGTCAATAATTATAAATTTCTTTTTTCCATTTTTTTAAAAAATAGATATTGAAAGCCTTAATAAAAATAAGAAGAAAAGGATAAATTTATTTCATCTATTCCTCTTTATTTTCATTTTTATTATTATTTTCTTGTAGTATCTTTAGATATATTCTTAATTTCATTCTCTCTTTTTTTTTTTTTTTTTTAATTTTTCCTCTTTATTTTCATTTATAATATTATTACTAATTCTAATAATATTTTAGTTTCTCTTGTTGTTTTTATTGTTGTTGCTGTTATTGTTTTTCTTAATTATATCATTAGATAACTAAATTATTTAAAAAAAAAAAAAAAAAAAAAAATATATATATTTATTTCTCTTTCTCCCTTACAGAGAAATATAAATATATAAATATATATAAATATAAATAATGGCCTATAATGAGGCCGCATTAGAAAAATATAGAGAAGATATACGACGCGGTGAAACATTTCACAGTAAATCGTGTTTATATTGTAATGGTAAGAGAGACGCAACAGTAAAATATATTAATTCTGAACGCAAACCAAAATCTCCTTGGGATTTTTGGAATAATATTGTTTGTGCTTCAGCTAAAAAGACAAAAGTTAATAATAATAATAATAATAATAATAATAATAATANTAATAATAATAATAATAATAATAATAATAATACAAATAATAATAATGATAATAATAATAACAACACTAATAACACAGAGACAAATGAAGATATTGATTTCCCACTATTTGTACAATTCTGTGGTAATAACCCTGATATCATATTAACTGCTGCTCAATGTATTGAAAATAATTGTGAGGCTATTGATATAAACTTCGGCTGCCCACAAGGTATTGCTCGCAGAGGAAATTATGGATCTTTTCTAATGGAAGATTGGGAAACAATTCATAATATCATTCATTGCTTATCAATAGAATTAAAAATTCCAGTCACAGCTAAAATGCGAATATTTAATGATAAAGAATTAACATTGCAATATGCAACTATGTTAAGAGATGCTGGAATTTCGGTTTTGTGTATTCATGGAAGAACACGAGAAATGAAAGGAGAGTTAACAGGAATTGCAGATTTAAATATGATAAAATATATTTATCAACACTTGGGTGGGTCAATTCCTATTATTGCAAATGGAAATATATTAACTTATAATGATGTGTTAAGGAATTTAAAATTAATTGGGAATTGTGAGGGATATATGTGTGCGGAGCCATTGTTGTGGGAGCCGAGATTGTTTTCTAATCCAATACATCCTGTGAAAAGTGCTAGAATTCATAAAAATATTATTAATAATAATAATAATAATAATAATAATAATAAAAATGAATTAGAAGTGAATTGCCCAAAGCCTGCACGATTAGCAGCTATTCAAACAGCAAAGGAATATTTATTACTTGTAAAACAATATCCTGTTGATTTGGCTTTTGTGAAGGCACACTTTTTTAAAATGTTATTTCATAGTTATACGCGGCACCAGGAATTACAAAACTGGTTGGCTGGGTTTAGTATGAAGAATTTTGAAAAGTCGAAGTGTGAGTTAAATAATAATATTAATAATAATAATAATAATAAAGAAAATGAAAAAGAAGAAGAAGAAGAAGAAGAAGAAATTGTGAGTCCTGATATTTTTACAGCTGCTATTGAAGTACTTTATGAACATTTGCAAAAATTACAAGAGGTGGAGGAAGCTATGAGTGATGCTGAGGAATTATTATTTATACAAGAAATAAATAATAATAAAAAGAAAAATAGTAATAATAAGAAGTGGGAGAATATAAATGTTAATGAAAGAGAGAAATTAATGGATGTATTTGATGGGGAGGAAACATTTGGTATTAATTTTTAAGATTGTAAATAATTTGGTAATAAATTATTATTATTATTCTTATTGTTATTAATGTTGTTTTTATTAATACGGTTAAATGTGCTTTAAAATAAAAATGAAATATAATAGTAGTGCAAATAAATAAATAAATAATGTTCTTGATAAATATTATTTATTATTATTTCTTTTGATTTTGTGTTCTTTTTTCTTTATTTTTTGGTTTTTTCCCCCCCCCTCTTTATTCGTATAATTAAATTAATATATATATATATATATATATATGTGTGTTTTATTTTATTTTTTTTCGAGAATATTTTCTCTCTCTAATGATTTCAGATATATATGTATTTTTTTTTTTTTTTTTCTATCTATCTCTCTATTTCTCTTTTTCCCCTCTTTTTGTAATTTTTATTATTTTATTTTAATTTATTATTTTATTGCTAATAGTTTAAGTTTGGTTTAGCTTTTTCACTAAAGCATCGCTTAGTTTTTCAGTAGCAACGATATACTAAAATAAATAAAAAAAATATAATAACTTCTAAAAAATAAAAGAAAGTTATTTAAAAAAATAAGAAAAAGATTGTAGAGGAGAATAGAAGAAGAAGAAAGAAAGGGGAAATAGTATTTTTCATATATTTACTAAAAGAAAAAGGAAAATAAAATAAAAGGAAAGTTAAGTAAATTAATATTAATATATATTTATTTATTTGTTTAACTGTAAGTAAAACTAGAGAAGCTCACACAAACACACACACACACACCAAAAAAAAAAGACAAATAAATTATATATAGTATAATATTGTGTGAATTTCAGTTAATAAATTAGTATAAAACAAAAAAAGAAATAAAGAACCAATAAATGAGAAAAGAAATGAAAAATACATTTCCCAAACGAAATCTATATATATTTCCTCCTACACTTTTCTTTATTTCTATTTTTATCATATTACTTCAATCACTTTGCCCTTTAGTTTCTGCAGCAAAACATCAAATATCACAAAATGATGAAATATCATTACGTCGTGCATTAAAAGGTGAACCCATAGCTTCTGCTGTATTAGGAAGTGCTATGCCTTTAATTCAAAGTCATGAAATGCATTCAAGTTATTATAGAAATAATAATAATAATAATAATAATATAATTACTGATAGCAGCAGCACCAGCAGTAGTAGTTCTGCTAGTATGAGTAGTAGTAGTAGTAGTACTAGTACTAGTACTTCTAGTAGTAATTCTAATAATAATAATAATATTTTTAAAATGAATATTGGGAAACATGGAAATATAGCGAATTCAAATTTTGCTAGTACAAGTAGTCAAGCCAAGAATGCCGATTCCTCACAAATTGATAAATCATTTTTTTTATTAGAAGCAGGAAAGGAAAGTGATAGTAATAATAATAATAATAATAATGAAGATGAAAAAACTTTTTTTTATTTACCTCAATATCAACAACAACAACAACAAGACCGACCTATTTCTCATTATTTAAAAGAATATTTTTATAAAGTTTCTACAGCAGAAACCATGGTACCTGTAACACTTTATGGAAATACAAAATATGTATTAGAATTTAATAGTGAATCTAATAATATTGTAAATATTGTAGCCCAATTACTAGATCACCGATATAATCATAAAGTTCCTATAGATAATTGTATTGGACTTTATATTAATGTCGAGGTACGTGCAAAAGAGAAGGAGGAGGAAGAAAATAATAATGATAATGATAATAATGATGATGAAATTAATCCCGAAACTTCTACAAATTCTAAATCACAAAATAATAAAGAAACGAATAAAGAAAATTCACAAAATGCCTGGACATTATTTTGGAATGCTGTTGCTACTATTCTTGATAGTAGTGCTTTTTGTAATATACTTCCAACTGTAATGTTACGAATTTCTCCAACAACTGACTCACAATCATATTATTTTATTATTTATGCAAAATATGGATACGGATATGGACAATCCTCTCCATTTAATAATTCCACATGTCAAATGCGAGTCTTTATTGAACAAAATCGTGCTGAAACACAGGAGAAATTTCAATATATATTTGCATTAATATTACCACTTATTATTATACTTTTTACAGCTCCTTTTACATTATGGCGAATTGATATACTTCCAAATTATCTTGGAGATATTGATGTAATGAGTTGGTTACAATACCCACCATATCTTTTACGAGATTCTGTTATTAATATTTCTGTAAATATATATTCTTTTATATGGGGTTTTTATAGTGAAAGAAGAGCCGCAGCACGGCAGAGAGAATTAGAAGCACAACATCGACAAATTATGCAAGAAACTCAAGCACGACTTCGACAAGAGGAAATAATATCATCAATATTAAATTCAAATTCATCTCCTTCTAAATTATTATTATCACAACAACAACAACAACAACAACAACAACAAAATCAATCAAAGTTAAAGAAAGAAGAAGAAAATAATAAAGAAGAACAGCAAGAATATACGCATATTGGTAATAATAATAATAATAATAATAATAATAATAATAATAATAATAATAATAATATGCAAGAGACTACAGTGATTTCTATGTCATCTCCACTATCAACAATAAATTCTCCAGGAAAGCAAAAACATATGAAAGAAAAAGAAGAAGAGAAACAACAACTTTTAAGTGAGCCTACAGAAGATGAAATTGAAAATGAGGAGCAGACAAGAATAGAAATATCAAAACAAATTCATCATCTTAGTACATCCCTCACATCAACTCCAAATAATAATAATAATAATAATAGTCAACATTCAGCAGAAGAATTTGTAAATATTCCATCAAATGCAGTTATTACGGCCGCCAACTCTTCTTCTTCTTCTTCTACTAATGTTATTGTTATTAATAACTCACGTGAATGTATTGATAGTACACCGCCATGTATTATTCACGTAAATCCTCCTCCTTTAGAAGAAGTTGTTGAAAAAGTAACAGAAAATGAAAATAGTTATCGTCGAACAATGACAAATAGTCATCAAGATCGTACTTTCTTATATAAATCAAGTGAAGTAAAACCTTCTAATGGAGAAAATAATAATAATAATGATGATGATGAAGAACGTATTTGTCGAATATGTCGTGATGGAGAAGAAGAAGAAAAATTGGTTTCAGCCTGTGAATGTACTGGCTCTGTGCGATGGATTCATCGAACGTGTTTAGATCACTGGCGCCTTGAAAGTGCAAAAGTAAATGTTCGAAATGTAAATCGATGTGAAATATGTAAAAAACCTTTTACAATTAGTATTCGTCATCGTACTTTACTTTGGCAAAGTTTACGTCACGTATTTTTGGGTGCTGCCTTATTTATATCTTGTATTATTGTATATGCTTTTATTACTATATTTATTCATGCAACTTTGGGTGAAATTTCGTGTCGGGCGCCTTGGCGATCTGTTTCATATCCTACAATGTTTCAATTAGATGGATTAGTTTTAACATTATTTTCATATTTTATGTTAATATTTCTCGCCGCGTTTGCATTTGCATCAATTTATAGTCGCTGGCACACACAAGAAGAAACAGAGGCGCATGTAAGAGAATATCAAATACTTCCAAACTTCTGGACTCGACAAAACACCATTAAAGTTATTTTAATGTATATTATAGGAATATTACAAGCACTTTCACTGGGATATTTATTAAAATTATTTATTTATAGAACGAGTAGTGTGGTGTGGAATTGGGAGGCCTCTCCTTCTATTGGAGCTGTATTATATATGAGTTTTTTAACAATAAGTGTGGCAATTGTAAGACGTGGGCGGGAAATATATGAAAATCGAAATTCAAGAAATGCTCAGGAGATTGTAGTTGAAAGTCAAACATTACAACAAGAAGAATTACAAGAATCACAGCAATCTCAAGAAGAAAGAAATAATCAAGAACAATCATCTACAATTGCAACAACAACAACAACAGATAATGTAACTTCAGTAGAAATAGTATCAGGAGGAAATGAAGAAAGAAGAACAAATACAGAGAGAAGAAACTCTCAAAGTAATGAAATAATAAATCAAGAAGGAATATCAACATCTACAGTGCTACCACCACATTTACGAACTATTCGTGCTATGGAGTATTGTCCTCGACGTCCTCTTCCACGACAGCATTAAGAGTTATTATTATTATTATTCAGAAATTAAAATAAATATATATATATATACTAAGAATAAAAATTTGGGATAAAAGAGATGCCATTTGATAGAATTTTTGCTTTTAGTAATAGTACTCTTCTTATTCACAGTTAATGGCCTCCCATTGATTATCCTTTTTTTTTTTTTTTTTTCTCCCCAATATCAGTGAACTAGTTTTGTTGTTGTTGTTGTTGTTGTTGTTTTTTTTTTTTTTTTTTTTTGCTCAATATGTGTCTTTCTCTTATATGTCGTGGATTCTTTTTCTCTCTCTCATATTGTTTTATGGACAAATATGCATGTAGGGGTTTTTTTTTTTTGAAAATTTTATCTCTTTTTCTATCTCAATATCTATGTGTAATTAAATAGGTGAGTTAGAGAGAGGGATATATATATATATATTTGTGGGAGTGGGCTCGTAAGAGTAAAATGTATGGGAATATATTCAGCAAAAGTGGTAGCGTTAAAAAATGTTTTATTTCTTTTTTTTCTGTGGATATTACTCTGTGTCTGTGTGTATATGTCTGCTGTTTTCTTTTTTCTCATATTTCCATTCTTTTTTTTTTTTCATTATTACTCCCCCTTCTTCATCATTTATAAAAAATAATAGTAGAATAAAAAAAAAAAAGAGCGAGACAGTGGGGAAAAAATAACTTTATATATATATATATATATTTTTTTATTTATTTAATATTACTGTGGTTATCACTCCGTTGATAAACCCTTACTTCTTTTTCTAACTTTAAGTGAGCAATGAAGACAATTTTTTTTTTCCCCTCCCCCCTTTTATCTTTTTATTACTATATCAAATAAAGTTTATTGTATAATTTTTTTTTTTTTTTATTATTTTCATATATACATATGTATATATTTTCTTTTCTTTTATTATTATTATTATTATTTTTTTTTTTTTTTTGCTTCTTTTGACAAACTTCTTTCCTCTCAATTTATATTTCTCTTCAATAAAAGAGTAAAAGTCCAAAAAAAAAAAAAAAAGCATTAGACAGAAAAGAAAAAAAAAAAGCAGATAGTTTTTTTTTCTTTTTTGCGATAGGTTTAAGCACGAAGAAACGAAAAAAAAAAAAAAAAAAAAAAAATCAGAATTTAGTTAACAATAGAAGAATAAAAAGGAAGAATCAAAAAACAATAATTATTATTATTATTAATTATCCTTCCTACCTTCCTTATAGAAGAAAAACATAAACCATATAAATAAATAATATTTTCTAATCATGGGAACCTGCTGTTGCTGCACCACCGTTGGGCAATCCGAGGTGGCTATTTTAGAAACCTGTGGGAAATTCTCTCTTGTGGCGGGCCCTGGATTTCACTGCATTCTCCCATGCACCTTTACTGCCGCCACGCTTTCTCTTCGACTGCAGGAGCGTCGCCTCACCATTCACTCAAAAACAAAAGATAACGTTTTCATTACACTTCGCCTCACACTTCAAGTGCAGGTGGTGCCTGATCGCGCGGAGGCCGCCTGCTACTCTGTCACTGATCCATTTCGAATTATTCAAAGTTATGTCGAGAACTCCGTGGAGGCTAAGATCCCACTGTACACCCTCGACGCCTTATTTATCGAGCGCGGCACCATCTCCCAGCAGCTGAAAGACGAGACCGACGGCGTGATGGCCAGCTATGGGTGGGACATCGTCTCCGCCCTCATCACAGAGATCGACCCTGGCACGGCCATCACAGAGGCGATGGATAGCATTCAAAAGTTTCAACGCCTGCGGGTGGCGGCTGTTGATGAGGCGGAAACACAAAAAATGCAACGCGTGCGGGCGGCGGAGGCATTATGTGAATCGCGAAGATTAGCAGGACAAGGCCTCGCTGAGCAACGCAAAGCTATTGTAGCAGGACTACGACAATCCGTAGAAGCCATTCGACATGATGTACGAGGATTAAATAATGAGGATGTATTGAAACTATTAATGATGAATCAATACTATGATACAATGAAGACGGTGGCGGAGAATAGTGGGGGCAGTGTGTTATTTATGGATGGATCTGCTGGAATAGACTCTATCACGCAGCAAATGCAGGGGATGTCGAATAAAATGCATTAAGAGTTAAAGTAAATGAAAGGAAATAGATAAAGTAAGTGAATAAAATTTATGAGAGAGTGATTATATAAATATTGGGGGGGGGGGGATAAAGAAAAAGAGTGATATCGTGTGTGTGTGTGTATGGTATCTGAGAGAGGTTGCAGATGGGGTTTCTTTTTTTTTATTTCTTTCTTTTTATCCTAAATCAATTAGAAATAGTAAATACGAGATTAAAAATAATATAAATAGAAAATTTTTGAGCGTTTTTTTTTTTTTTTTTCCGAATTTTTCCTCCCTATTATTCATTACCGGAACGTTGATATTTATGCTAGTGGTATATTTTTTCTCTTTGTCTGTTTCTTTTTTATGTGAGTAAATAACAATAGTAAGCTGCAAAAAAAAAATATATATATATTATTATTATTTGAATTATATTTGTATTCTCTATTATATTATCAGTATTTATATAATAACCTGAAATATTTTACAAATGTAAATACTATATTATTATTTTTTTTTTTTGCTTTCCCCCATTTTTTCTCTTTTTCAAGATAGCCAATTAGCCGTAAACTCCCTCACTTCTGTAAAATATTAAATACGAAATAAAAAAAAGTTATAGGCTTACTTTCTTAATATTCCTTTCTATTCCAATTCCTGTGTTGTAATTCTTTTTTTTTTTTTTTTTTGGTTCTTATTTCCTATATACTGAGAAAGTGAAATTTTTAGTAGGGCCCCTCCCCCCTATTGTTAGTAACAGAGTTGAGTTATTTATCTAGAGTTTGAATTTCCATTTCTTTTTTAGTGGGGGGTTATTTTTTGCTTTTAAATTTCTTATTTGTGCGTGTTTTTTGTTTATTTATCTCGTTTTGTGTGTGTGAGTGCGTGTGTTTGTATTTGTATATTTGCTGGAATTAGAAAATATTTTGGAAGTCTCTTTTCTTGTGCACAACCAAATACAGAGAGAGACACCAAAATATTTCCCTCCTTTCTGTAATACAAAACAGAGAGAAAAAAAAAAAAAAAAACGATTGAGTGAGGAAGAGAAAGTGAAAGTGAAAGAGAGTAATTAACTCATTCTATATCCCTTGAGGAATATAAAGTGTATCCATTTGTAATGCTAGATTGGAAATCAATTTCATGGTTAAATGCCGTTATTACAATGCTTATAATAATAACTATCGTCATGGGTATTGTGTGTTGTTATTATTATTCACATGTCTGGTGGCGTCAGAGACAAAATCATGCAGCAGAGTTGACTAGACAACAACAACAACAACAACAACAAAGAGAACAACAACAAATGCAAGAGCAACAAACCCCAAATGACAGAGAATTGTTATTATTTATGCATTCTGAACTTATGGCTGCTGCTGCTGCCTCACTTCCCGCAGCGCAGCCTGTAGATAACCCTCTTATAGAAAATTCACCTAATGCTACCCCTGGTATTCCTCTTGTTTTAACTCCTATGCTACCAACAACACAATCTAATTTACCTACAAATAATATTATTTCTGCTACTATTACTCATGGACCTTATACGGTTAGTGCTTCATCATTTCCTTCTATTTCTCCACTTATTAGTAATACTAATATTGCTAATAGTACGACTGTTAATAGTCCTATAGATGTATTTACAACATCTGCTCCAGGTTCTCCAACTTCACCTACGGAAAATACGGAATTTCACTATGGAACAGCTGAATATCTTCAACAACAATCAAGTGATGGACAAGAAAATAATTCTGAAGAACATTAACACAATCGTGTAATATAGATTTTATAACATGTACATTCAAGAACGAAACATTTTTCATTAAAATACGAAAACATATACATTGTTATGCAGAAAGGAAGGGATGATGGATGAATGGGGGAAAAAAAAAAAAAATGTGACCGATGGCGAAAATACATTATACCGTATAATATAATAAACTAATCTGAACATTATATATGTATATATATATATATATATATATATATATATATTATCATTACTAACTTTTTTTGGATTCTTTCATTTGAACTAACTTTTCTGCCTACTCTAGTTCCGAACTTTAACTCACTAATTGTCTATTATTATTTTTTTAGTTTTTAGTTTTTACAGTAGTCTAGAGCAGCTGAGAAGCCGAGCACAGACACAAACATATAATCACACAAGATCCACCTTATAGGGAAAATTGTATTGGAGGTCAAGTTCCAATGAACGAGGAGGATAAAAATATGAGCGGAGGAGTACCCGCCTATGAGATGGAACCCCTCCACGACGATTTAACCGGAGAGTGCATTGGCCCCAAAGAGAGCCCTGTAATGACAGAAAAGGAATCTCCTGTGGAGAGCGAGACCAAGAAAAATGGCATTCTTGCACGAATCAGTCGTTGTGTTAATGTTATTATCCCTCCAGGTGGAATTCTGGCGAGTGCATTTAACTTGGCATCATCCTCTATTGGTGCAGGTATTCTTGGTTTACCTGCTGCAACAAACAGCAGTGGACTTGTGATGGCTATTGTATATCTTGCATTTATTACATTTTTTACAATTTATTCCATGAATGCATTGGGAGTGGCGGCGCAGCGAACACAAATCCGAAGCTTTGAAGGAGTTGCCTTGGCACTTCTGGGACGCTGGTTTGCTTATTTTGTTGCACTGGTTCGTGCCTTCCATTCATTCAGCGGCTGCGTTGCGTATGTAATAAGTGTTGGAGATATTTTCCAAACTATTATGGACCACAGTGATAGCGCGCCTGAGTTCTTAAAGTCAACAGCTGGAAATCGCCTATTAACTGTGCTTGTGTGGCTTTGTGCAATGCTGCCACTTGTGATTCCCAAACACATTGACTCTCTCCGTTATTTCTCCACCTTCGCCGTTTCATTTATGATTTACTTTGTGGGTGTGATTGTGGTGCACTCTGCCACGAATGGTCTGTCTGATAATATTCACAATGTCAGTGTGGGAAAGTCAAATGATGGTAAGATTGTACTCTTCAACTCTGGTAATAAAGCGATTGAAGGACTTGGTGTATTTTTATTTGCCTACGTTTGTCAAATTAATGCGTATGAAGTTTATTGGGATATGACAGACCGTACTCTATCAAGGTTCACTCTTGCCTCAACTATTGGCATGATGTTGTGCTTTATATTGTATGCCATGACTTCTTTCTTTGGTTACCTTGACTTTGGTGCTGAGTTGGATAATTCTATTCTTGTTATGTATGACCCAATAAAACAACCAGCAGTAATGGTGGCCTACGTTGGTGTTCTCTCGAAATTATGTGCCTCCTATGCTTTACTCTCCATGGCCTGCCGTAATGCTCTGTACCACAGTATTGGGTGGGATGCTGATAATTTGCCTTACTGGAAGCACTGTGCCGCAGTTATTTCCCTTGCTGTCATTATGTTGGTTTGTGGTTTATTTATTCCAAAGATCAACATTGTGCTTGGCTTCGCTGGTTCTATTACTGGTGGCTCTCTGGGCTTTATTCTCCCTGCTCTGTTTGTAATGTATGCAGGTGATTGGTCTTTAAAGAAGGTTGGACTATTTCATTATGTGTGTACTTATGCACTACTGATTTCTGGTGTTATTGGAGTTGTATTTGGCACGGGTGCCACAATTCATGGTACAATTGTTGGATAATTTTACTACATGGAGGGAGAGGGGTGATTTTATTATTTTTATTATTGTTTATATATATATATATATATAATATAGTTTTATAGATCTTCCAAAAACGGCACTAAGGTAAAGATGAACTAATAAAAGGGGCAGTAAACAAGTTGGAAGGAGGGACTCTTCTGCCAAAGCAATAAGGGAAAATACAAATTTAGTATTTTTTGTATTTTACCATTTTGTTGTTGTTGTTTTTTTTTTTTTTTTCTATTAGTTTAAAGAACAAAAATATAACTTGCAGTACCCTTTTCCTTTGTTTTTATGCAGAAATATCTTTTTTTTTTTTTTTTTTTTTTGGTCTTCTAAATGTTATATATTTTGGGTTTCTCAAGTATAAATTTTGAAAGACAGTAAGTAAAACTTTTCCTTTAATATGAATCAAAGAATATGTGCTGTCTTTGTTTTATACCCTAATTGAAAAAAAAAAAAGAATAAAAGCAAATTGTTTTATATATGTTTGGAAAAAAAAAGAAAGAACTTTTTGTATTTTTGTACATCTTTTCCTAACACTGACACTAAAAATCTTGTTATGGTCGTGTGATAAATTAAACGACATTTTTATCTTTACTTCAAATTCCTATATTAAAATTAGGAACGAAGTTAATAAAAGGACGGTGAAAACTAAATACACCAATATCCCCTCTTCTTTTGCCTATATCTCTGTGCTCTCAACGCCATTTTTTTTTATTGTTCTTGTTGTACTTTTTTCCCCCCATTTACACTGAATTCCAAGAAGTTTTATACATATGTGTCTTTTTTTTTTTTATATTATTTATATTAAAAAATGTTTTTCAGTACCTTCGAAATTTTTATCCAATGTCCCTTTTTTTTATATATATATTCACATAGAAAGCCACACTGTTTAGAAGTTCTAGAATTAAAAGTAATCACACTTACATACATCTCTTTTCTAAGAAATGCCTAAAGGATTGCATGAAGTTCACGTCTTCCCTCGAGAAGTAGGGGATGGGCATTACTTAACTGAAGAGAGACAAAACACAACACATGCAGTACCCCATGCTGATGCAGGAAATCTAACCTCACCTATATCTGATGATAAACCACTTCTGCCATTTGAACCCATGCAGGATGAGGAAGTGGCGATGGGGAAACCAGCACTAAAGTCTATTGAGAAGCGTGGTCTGGTCCAATCTATAATTGATTGTTTCTCAAAGATTGTCCCAGCTGGGGGAATGTTGTCAACCGTGTTTAATCTTGCGTCTATTTGCGTTGGTGCTGGAATCCTTGGTCTTCCTGCAGCTGCCAACAGCAGTGGTCTTGCCATGGCTCTTGTGTATCCGGTGGTTATTGTTGTTCTTTCAGTGTATTCATTGTATTGTCTTGCGGTGCAGTCAGAACGGAATGGACTGAAATCTTACGAAACTCTAGCCCGTGCACTTCTTGGGCCTGGATTTGACTATTTCACAGCTATACTTCGATCACTTAATACATTTGGTGGCTGTGTCGCCTTCATTATTTCTGTGGGGGATATATTTAGCCCTATCCTTGATAACACAGATGCTCCCGAGTACTGGAAATCACGATCTGGAAACCGTCTTCTAACAACTCTTCTGTGGTTGACTGTAATGCTTCCACTTGTCATTCCGAGGCATATCAACTCTCTTCGATATGTGTCTATGGTGGGTGTGGCCTTCATCATCTATTTTGTGTTAATGCTCATTGTTCACTCGTGTATGAATGGCCTTCCAGATAATGTACATAGAATAAATACCAGTGGTGGTGCTAACGACGAAGGAATTCATCTGTTTGGGACCGGTAACAAGGCACTTGATGGGCTCGGTGTCTTTATGTTTGCTTTTACTTGTCAGGTAAATTCTTTTGAGGTGTATTGGGATATGGCAGATCGTGGAGTCAGGCGTTTCACTATCTATTCTCTAATTGCAATGATCCTATGCTTCTTCTTATACTTCCTGACAGCGTTCTTTGGTTATCTTGATTTTGGAAGTCGTGTGGATGGCTCTGTTCTCCTCATGTATAACCCTGTTGGGGAGCCGGCAGTGATGATAGCATATATTGGAGTTTTGGTAAAGTTATGTGCTTCCTTTCCACTTTTGGCAATGGCTACACGTAATGCATTGTATCACACTGTTGGGTGGGATGTGGATACGTTACCCTTCTGGAAACATTGCATATCTGCTGTTTCCATAGCTGTTGCCGCACTACTTTGTGGACTTTTTATTCCAAATGTCAATATGGTATTTGGATTTATTGGTTCATTCTGTGGAGGTATTTTGGCATTTATTTTCCCTGCTATTTTCATGATGTATGGTGGAAAATGGTCATTGAAGAAAGTGGGATGGGCACATTACATTCTAACATACACATTACTATTTGCTGGTGTGGGAGTAGTGGTGTTTGGTACTGGGTCTACAATTTACAGTGCAGTTACAAACAATTAAGTGCACTACATCGCTTCAAGTCAGAAAGAGTTAAAATTCTGGTTTTATTGTTTACTCGGCTTTTAGGATGCAGCACTTTACACTCAAGCAGTTGAGTGGTTTTTTTTTTTTCTTTTTTTTCACCCCTACACTCCCTTTTTTTTAATTATTTCCAAAAACATTCAAATAGCCCCCTTCATACAATTTTTTTTCTCTTTTGTCGCACTTTTTTTTTATTTATTTTATCTCGACTTCTTCTGTTAACTTTAATTGAGTAAATGTGTATATGAGCGAGAAAAAAAACAAAATAATGGGTACACAATAAGTGACAGAGGTATGTGGTCAGAGATACGATGGAGAAAGGAATTTTTTTTTTTTATTATTATTATTATTGGAAATAAGCAAATGTGTTCTTTCTGGGCGTTTTTCCCCACCCCCATCCCCGTACTTTCTTTTTTTTTTTTCTTTTCCCCTCTTTATTTTGCTGTGCAGCAAAATTTGCAGCTGTTAATTTTGGTTTCACTGAATAACAGCACAAAGACAGGCAGAATATTTAGAAGTGTGATGAAAGAAAAAAATAGGTGAATTCGACCACTTATGATGGTGAAATGAAAACCACCAGTGCTAAGAAGAAAAAAAAAAAACCCCTTTTGCCACTTTTCTTTGCAGTGCGTCTTTTCTCGGTATTTGTCTATTATGTACAAATAACTAGCTCTTCCATGAGCGTGAGAAGGAATGAACTGTGTATTTTAATGAAAATGAAATTATTCTCCTGTGCGCAGCATTAATAATTTTTTGAGTGAATAAAAAGTAAGTTTATCTTTATTCCCCAAAAATAATTTTTTTTAATTTTCTTTCTTTGAACCGTTTTAAAACTATGCCTAAAGGCCTGTTGTATTTACTAATTTCTATTTTAAGAGAAAGAGAAAATATGTTTATTGTGAGACTGATTTTTTTTTCCTTTTGGTATTTAGTGTTGACTCATATAGGTGTGAAAATTGCCTCTTCTTTTTCTCTTTTTCTTCTTTGTTGTTTGTAATTAGGTGTATTTTTATCGATTCTAGACTCATATAACGAAGATACACATGGATGTGGAATAATTATGCTTAAAGGAAACTCTGATATTAGCAGTACATCTCCAGCGTTCAGCAGTACTCCACCGGCATGGCAGAGTGTTCACTGCCCACTGCAGCGAGTCCTTCATAGCACTCAGATTTTGGTTCGAGCTCTAATGGGGGATGCGGGAATTGTGGAAAGTAATTATCGTAGTATTTCTGATTCTGCGCACAGTATGTGCAATAGCTCTTTTCCTCGAATTGAGAATATCCAAGGAACAGTGACAGAGCTTTTGAAAGCAACTGAAGTAGCTTGTGTCGATATGGCATCAAGGTATCCTACTGAATGTGGCTACGGCACTGTCTGTTGTGATGATGTTGCCAGAGAGCTCGAGCAGAACTTTCATATAATGAGTGAGGTGCTCGCTGAGGGTTCGGCGTCTGTGAGTACACTTTTAATTCACTTGCGGTGCTGAGTGAAGCCACAGGAGTCGATGGCATTCTTTTCCTTGCAGTGTGATGAAGAGTACAGAGGCCTTCATTGTGTGTGGGCCGGAGTAGGTATGTTTTGACTTCTGTATATTCCCCTATGCACGACCGTGGTGACGTGGACTGAGATTTTTGAACTTCACTTCCTCTCTAAGGAGCTCTCTTTGATGGTGTATGTAGTGCACGGTATCATATTTGGTTCAGTGAATCTCTACCTCTAATTATTTTTGCTTTGCTTCTCTTTATTTCGTACTTTTGTTCTTTTTTTGTTGTTGCTTTTTTGTAAGATTAACCCCAAAGAGTGAAAGTAATCACGCTTACATACATCTCTTTTCTAAGAAATGCCTAAAGGATTGCATGAAGTTCACGTCTTCCCTCGAGAAGTAGGGGATG
>JASANY010000686.1:0-21335 GCA_030849755.1 Trypanosoma avium
CGAAAAGTGTTCACGGCTCTCATTAGCCATTTTAGACATTATTTTTCCAAATCGACTCACTGTAAAAACGAGAAGAGGCATAATACCAAGCATAACCAAGGTAAGTTCCCATGAAAAAACAAAACCAAAGACAAAACCCAAAAGTCCCATAGACATGTTCACAATTCCTTGAGATAACATATCATTAATACCATTCTGAAGGACTTGAGTATCTCCAGTCATTCGGGCTGTAAGAGATCCAGGACTATGTTCATCATGCCATCCAATATCTTGACGAAGAACAGATTCAAAATATCTTGAACGAACTTTAGAAACTTGTCTTGCTGCTGCAATCATCCAACATCCAACCTGAAAAGTGCTAGCTACAAAAACTCCTATACCAATATATGTCAGGATTAAGGCACTTTTTGCAGTTTCACCTTCTGGATCACTTAAAGAAAGAAGATTATTCATCATTCGTCCAAAAACAAAAGAAAAAGCTGGCATAGAAGCACCTGCAGCAATTGCGCCAATAGCTCCGATAATCATTAAAATTATATCAAAATTATCAGCATATTGGAAAACTCCAAATACTGAAACTTTATTCGGAGCAGTCTTTGTTTCGGATTTTCCTTCATCACAAACATTCGCGTTTTCAGGCCCCTTTTCCCAACTCTCTTTATCAAAATCCACCAATTCAGGTGAAAGCTTGTTACCTTCATCAGATGGGAAATTATCCGGCGCTACCATACCACACACCTCCAAGAAAAATCACTCCTTTACACAAAAAAACAATAATCAAAACTTGAGAATTTAGACTCTTATCAAAAACCAAAATAAAAGAAAAAACACCCAACAGGGCAAAAGAGAAGAGAATGTATAGACAGAATAGAAAAGGGTAAACACACAAACACTCACTCATATTAAAAAAAAAAAAAAAAAAAAAAGGAGAGAGAGAAATAAATAAATATAAATAAATGCATATACTAGCGTCCCATAGTTAGTACCCTTATTTTCACAATTCTGTCACAGAAATATGCAGTAAAATATTCAACAACAACAAAAAAAAATATATATATATCAAAAATATGTCAAGACACTAGAACCCTCAAAAACTAGAGGGATCGTACCAGCTCAGAAAGGTTATTAGATATAATGTCACCTAAGAAAAAAAAAAAAAAAAAAACCAATTCTACAGATCACTGGTTTATTTTCTTATAAACTGATTTTAGCTTTATATATCTACCGAACTGAGTCGAGGAATGTCCGAGGGAAAGGAGAAGTAAAACAAAAAAAAATAAATAAATAAAAATAAAATGGAAAACATATAAATGGGAACTGAAGTAGCACTGAGATCACTTCGAGTGCATTTACTTCATATAAATATGCAATGGACTTACAACACATTCAGAAATACGATGGCCACAAAGAGGATGCACCAGCCAGTTACAAGGAGGGCGAAGCCCGCACCATACTTATAGCTTCTCTTGAATGGTGTATAGGGGCATCCATCCACTCTGTTATTGTAAGAGTAGGCCATCGCTGCCCAGACCACCACAAGTGTCAGCATGCCGAGGACAGTCAACACAGAAGCAAAACACCTCAGGCAACCGCAGCAGCAGCAAGTTAACAGGCCCAAGAGAGCTGCGACAAGCAGTAATATAATGGAAATGAGGGCCAGTCCTTCTGCCGCCTTAAACATCTTCACAAGTGTATCACAACCGGCGAAGATTTCCGCGGGTCGGTGATCGTACCTTGTGCTGTAGCAATTATCTTTTTTTCCCCACAGTGTCAGACATGGGGTGTCCTCTGTTAAGGACTGATTTTTTCCTCGGAACTGATCAATTGGGGTACCGACCAGTACGAAGAGGAAGGCCACAAGGCCCAGTACACCATAGATAATTGCGCCACTTTTACTCATTGCTTTATTGCGAAAAAATCTAAATATATTTTTAAAAAAAGGTAGTCGGGGGGTGGAGAGAGAAAGAGAATTGTAATAATGGTGGTTAAGCGGAGTCAACAAAAAGTACGTTTAATATACAAAAAAAAAAAAAAAAAAGATTTCTTCAAATAATTTATGACATTTTTTATGATGCATGCACACTAGACTACTGCCAGCATCGAGCTGCAGTGTGGAAAACTTTTTGGTGAAACATCCAGACATCCGCTACAGGGTTGTACATGACGATGTCCCGTAAGGACTCATTGCGGAGACTAGAGTAGTCATAACCCTCACGTTGCCCTGTTTCAAAGGGGAATTGTGCAAGATTTATGACAGCCTCGCGTAGGGATGGATCTTTGGCCCAGGCAGCTTGAAGTTGCCGCATGGCTTTTACTAATTTTTGATTGGTGTAGGCGGTTGCTGATGTACGGCCATGTTGTACAGCAGCAAAGAGTTCATCCAAATCATTGCTATTGGTACCACTCACCTCAACGAAATGGATTAACTCAAGTGGGTCAATTATATGCTGCGTATACTTAAAAGCTTCTGATACTGTAAAATTTGGTACTAAGTGGAAATCGAGGCGTGGAAGTGATGTCATGGCAATGTTGAGTGACTCAATTGGAACTTCAATAATTACATGACAAAAACGTCTGTCACATGCAAGGGCAACTACTTCATTATAGACACGTGAAAGTGAACTACCTTCACGTAATTTAAGTACTAAGAGGGGTGTTGCACCATGCATAGTTTTTCTTGCACGATCTGAAGCATCTCCTATGAAATCTGTTAAATCACCACAAGCATCTATATTTTGAACTCCTAAAGATTTTACAATTGAACGAAGTGGATCTTCGTTAGCACGAATATCAACAAATACTGCTGCCATATTTTCTTTTCTAATAGCAGATCGAATTAATAAACTTTTTCCACAACCATAAAAACCTGAAAATACAATTATTCTTGGACGAGAAAGATCTTGTTGTCTTAATGTTTGACGTATGCGTTGCTCCTCAGCTTCTCGAGGAACATAACCTTTAATTGCTTGTCTACTACTTTGTTGAGAAAGTGTAGTTGCTGCTATCGCTAACTGATATGAACGTTGTTGTTTTTTGTAGTTTTTAAAATTCCAACCAAAGACAGACATAACTCCTAAAACTGCTACACAAGCACTGAATACTCCACTATATTTAGTTAGAACATAACGAAATTCTTTTTCTTTTATACGTTCTTTTATTTGTTCACGCTTTTGTCGATGTTGATCGCGTTCCCATTCTGATTTTTCAAGTACACTCATACGTACAGATTTATTAAGATGAGATAAACAATGTACATCTGCACTATCTAGTAAATATAATTTATCTGCTCTCCAACCACGATGAAAAAGAATACATGATGTACTTTCTTGATCAGAACGACGATCTACTCCTGCAGACCTTACCCACTCTAAAACTTCTTGAAATTTTTCATTAGAAATAAATTTTGAACGTCCTTCTGATAAAGTAATCATTTCACGTGGTACAGCAAGATCAAATCGATCATTATCTAGTAAAACTGCAAAAGTACCATTTCCATTTACTTTTGCTACTAAACCTCCTACAATCATACCTGCGTTATTAGGGTAAGAAACTTGATTTGTTGTTGATACCCCATCTGTATTTGTTCCTACTGCTTGAGGTGATGCTAATCCAATTTGACGTTTATTATTACTACCTACAGATCCATTATTTCTTTGTGCTATATTTTCTGCTGTTACAGCCGTTGTAATTCCATCTGTTGATCCTGTTGACATTAGTTGTGTATTTGAATTTCCATTATCTTGTTGTCTTATACTTTCATTATTAAGGTATGTATCTCTACCATATGTTACATAGACTCTTGATCCAACCTCGATTACAGGAGAAAGAGCAATTTGTTTAAAAAATACAGCGTATACAGATTCAGATATCTGGGCTGTTATCTGTCCTACGGCGATAGGTTCATCTGTACTTGCTGTGGCTGAGTTTTCAAAATACGCCGCAACGCGAAGTCCTTGTAAGCTCATCTGAGCTGATCCATCGCGTGTATTAGCTCCTGATGAGGTTGTTGCTGCTGTTGTTGTTGATGATGATGGTGATATTGATGATGATGAAACTGCTGATCCTACTCCTACTCCTATAGTTGTTGGTCCTGATAGAGGGGAAGGGGCACCTGATGCCGACGGGACAACTTTGCTCGCCGCTGCGGATGCAATTGGCATCAACCGCTGAGTGGGGCGCCACATTTATATATAAATATAAATATAAATATATTAGAGTACAGCGTACCTAGAGGTACGGGGTTATATATGGATTGAGGGAGGAGGTGGGGGGCACGGGGCTTCCAAAAGTAAAAAAAAAAAAAAAAATATGGTCCTTACTGTGTGACCAAACTAAAAAACAAAAGAAAGAAATGGGGAATTAAATAAATTATACAACAGTAAATAATAATAATAATATTAGTTTAACATGAAGTTACACATATTTATATACAAATAAATATATTTTTATAGCATATAAAAGCATGTAAAGAGGGTAAAAATAAAACAGAGATGTTTTTTTTTTTTTTTTTCCTTTTTTCCCCCCTCTTCTTTAATTGAATTTCTGACAATAAAAATAACTTCATTTTTTCTCTACTATGAGAGAAATGCATTATATACGACGACGTTTGGGAGGGCGATAAACGCCACCTCTCTCATTAACTTGAGGTTGACGTGAATATTGAAATTCTCTTCGTCCTCCTGTAAAATCTTTACGAAAAGGTCTAGTTGTAAAAACTTCCGGACGTTTAAATTTTTCTTTTTCTCTAATCCAAGATGGATGAATTCCACGTGCAGCAGTTGCAATTTCTTCTATCAACTTTTTTAAATATTCCTCTTGTTCTTCCCCATTAATATTAAAATTCTTTTTCTTATAAATACGACACAGTTGTGCCATTGTCTGTGATACCCACATTGCTGTTAAAGCAGATTGTCGACGTTGTTCAGTTGATTTGTCCTCTTGAGATTTTTCTCCTAATTCTTTATTATTTACTTTTTCATTGATAGTTTCTCTTTCATTATTTAAAAGTGGAATAGAAAATCTAATCTTTACTACAGCTTCATCTATAACAGGTAATATTATATCACAAACTTTAGATAATTGCATTAATAACGAAGATAATTTATTATTTATTGATATTGATAAACAAGGTAAAGCTCGAAGTACAAGATGAAATATACACTCTATAAGTGGAAGTGGAGCGTCAAGGAGAGTATCTGAGCTATCAATTGTTGTAAGACACATACAAAGTTTTTTCATTTCTTCATTATTTATACTATCAGGAGTTATAGACGCTATATCAGAGAGTTGTACAATATAACGTAAAACAGAAAGTATTAAAGTAGAATCTTCTAAACTTAATGAGATGTAAGGTGGATTGGATTTATATTCGCATAGGTTTAAAATTTCTTCAACCTTTGATATAAGAAATGCCATAGATAACCTATTACTAATTATATTACGATGTGATATATCAATCATTGTTAATGCCTCTAGATCTTCCTTTAATACACGAATTTCATCCATTTGTTTTAAAGTTTCTCTAGATATAAAAATATTACACAATTGTTGACACTTTACCCCACCATATCCTGAAAAATTTTCTTTTAAAACTTTTTCAATTTCTGAAATATAGGCTGTATGTGATGAGGCATTAGGACTACAAATCCACGTTTCAAAAGCTTTCTTTAATGATTCATGTGTAGAAGGATTTGAAATCAATGCCAGACATGTAGAAAGTGAATTTGGAAGTTGTGTCACTAATCCTTCTACAATATTTGTACTATACTCTTCTGGAAAAGTAAGAAGTGCGGTGAGGGCGACTCGTCGTTCTTGCGGGTTTGGGCAAAGGGATTCCTCTTCTTTTTTTATTTCTTGTTTCTCATTCTCATTACTAATAAGCTGTGGTGGTGGGAGGCACCAGTGAAGGAGGAGCTCACAGAGAGTGGCCCCCCGCCGCGTCTCCCCCGCGCTGAGCATCGCTGGCAGGGACTTTAATAAAAAGGCGCGGTGGGGCCAAGGCACGGCGGGGCTCGCAAGGACGCGGCGGAGGTTTTCTAAAATATTTTCCCACTCGGCTGGGAGGTGTGGGGCGGCCGTCACGAGAGCTTTGAGGAGGGGCCGCAGCCCATCCCCCAGTCGATCAATAGTGGTGAGGGCCCCTATCATTTGTTGCACCGCCGCTAGTAATAATTGAGGATTGGGGTCTGTAGGGGTGTAGGCATTCACGAGTTGTATACAGGCCTGAAGATCCATCTCCTTCGATTATTGCTGTTATTTTTTTCCGAAGGGAATTGGTGGGTGGGTGGGGGGTTAATAGTAATAATAATAGTAGTAGTAGTAGATGTTTTTTTTTTTTTTTTCTTCTTTTCTTTCCTGCTAGAATAAATAAATAAATAATAATAATATGCGCAATAAGAGGTGGGGATGAACGGGGGAAAAAATAATTAGAGTTGGTAAGAAAATATTAAGATAAAAAGGAAAATCAAGGTAATAAAAAAAATAATAATAAAAAAGAGATTTGGCGAAATTGATTCTTAAGCACTGAAATTAATCAACGAAGCTCTTATACGCTTCTTCTTTCCCCCCCCCTCCAACTCATTTCTTTTTGCCAAAAAGCAGACCTATTATTTAAAGCAGATGAGGGAGGAAAGAACTTGAAATTCTTTCTTTTCTTGTTTCACACCGTTGTCCAATTTACTTTTGCTGTTATGTTATGTTATGTTATGTTACAGCTTATTTTATGATACAATTCCTTATCTTCCTTTTTCCTATCTTCCAGTACACAATACTTTCCTGCAGTATATATATATATATATATATATATATATATAGTCTTTTTTTTTTTTCTTTCTCTTTTCCCCACCTCCCTTCTCTCACACATACGTAAGTACCGCCAAAGAAACCCCTAAATAGTAATGAAAGTCTTCGTTTCAACAAACAAAAAACAAAAGCTTTACATACTATTTAATAAATAAAAATTCAGCTGTTGGACACCATTAAAAGGTTTATTCCAACAGCGTCATAGAAAATAAATAATAAATATTAATAGGGTTTCAATAGGAGCAGGTAATCTTTTTTTTTTTTTTTTTTTACGTCGTACGGGTTGGAGTGGGTAATAATGATAACAATAACAAACAAACAACAACAACAAAAAACAAAAAATGATTAAAAATAATAATTATTATTATTATCAGTTTATTTTTATTTATTTATCTGATTGTTGTTTTTGTTATCATTTTTACCCTAACCCCTTCGTTACAGCCTCAATACCCGTACGCGTTTACCGAGGTCAGCTAATACATATAATAGATCTATCCTTTACAGTCCATAGATCCGGTCGCTGATTCATAATTTGTAATGCCCCTCCCGCTACGTCATGAACTTGAATTAAAATAGCCGCCGCCTCAAAGGCTCGTCGGAGAAGTGAGGCCGCAATAAGTGAACGATAACCACCAGCACAATAGACTACTATATTTTTAATACCACGACATAATGGTCTACATTTAATACCACAAGTTAAAGAATTTTCATATAATGTATTTAAGAACTCTGGACCAAGTTGAAGGGATGGTCCATAAAAATCAAGACCTAATAATTTATCTTCACTTTTATTATTATTTGATAATGATAATAATGATAAATCTTCATCTAAAGCTGTCATTTGACATAAATCAGCTAAAGGAATATTAACACTACTTTTGTGAGAACCATTTTTAAATTCATAAGGAGTACGACAATCAAGTACTAAAGTTTCTTCCGTTGGTTCAATATATTTAAGTTGTTGATAATTATCAATTCGTGATAATTCAGATGAAGAATTATTAGAAATCCATACAAGGTTATGAGGTAAGTATTTAGATATAATTGATGTTGGAAGAGGTTTTGTTTGACTGCGATAATGTGTTTCTTCTCCTTCACAATTTACCAAAAGAAGATTAGAAGGTGCTTCAAGTTCTATAGCAGTAAAAACCTCTATCGGTGCACCTGGAGAAATTAAACTTAAACGTTGTTTTACAATTGGAATTTCTTCTTCAGATTCACATATTATAATAATTGGTTGAAGAGGTCTTAATACACATTGAAGCCAAAGTTCTGCCTTTTTTACACCATATAAAGTAGCAGGAAAATTCATTGGAATATTTACAGATCCTTTAAGATGTACTGCTTCATGTTCAATATTACCTCTAATATCTACAACAATTGGAATAATATTATTAGTAGAAATATTATTAGGTGATGATGATAATAATAATAAATCCTCATTATTTATTTTTTGTAATTTATTTTTATTAAATATAGATGGAATTAAATGCATATTCCATTTTCTTACATGAGACATTAATAAAGTCTTTGGAAGTAGAGGTCGTTCTTTTATATGATTAAAGAATGTATTACTATCTAATATTGTATCTAATACTTTACGAGAATGTTTCATTCGTTTTAAATCTCCTATATGTACTGCCCAATAAAGATCAAGTTGATACGTTACATTATTATATCCACCATGGGATGGAAATACAATTACGTGATCAAGTGACTGTATATTATTATTATTATTATTATTACTTTTTAAATCAAAGTAACGATCCCATATACATTCCTTGAGAATTTTTTGTACTATTTCTGCAGTTTCAGCATTATTATTATTATTATTATTATTATTATTATTTGTAGATATATTATTCAAATTAGAAATTTCTGGAAAATCATTAAAGAAATCAAGACGTGGTAAAGCATCAGTGCCAAAAACAGTACCTGTAAAGAGAGCAAGTAGAGTGGAGTCTAAATATAACTCTACTACCAGACACTCTAGTGAAAATGAAGGAATAGGAATACAACGTAGAAATAATCGTGAACTAATTGAAAGCATTGGATAATTTTCTTTATTATTACTATTATTATTATTATTGGTGGATATAGAGTTTTCTTTCCATGAATTACCGCAAAATATTACCGCTGTTGGATACTTAGCTAGTAACGCAGCGTGCCCCATCGCAATATCTACAAAACAATGTGTTAATACAATTCCTACAAGTTTAAGTTTTAGATTAGAAATATCTTTTTCATAGGTTGAAATATCAGAATTTGGATCAATAATAACCGCTGTTTGTTCTGTGAGGTCAGCGATAAGGAAAGATGCAGTTCGAGTTGCTTCATGTACGTAATGACGTAATATAAATGGAACTTTTGTAGTATTAAAATCTGAAAAACAATTATGTAATAGAGCCATTGGAAGAAAATGGTAAGCCATAAATTCTTCTAACTTTTCTACTGCATTACCTTCATGTAAACGATGCACAATAGTAAATTTCTTTTCTGCCACAATCGCAGCATTTGGAGAATTAATAAGAGGTTCTATTTTATATTTTTTTTGAACCCTTATACTATTATTATTCATAATTTGATCTTCTTTCTCCTCATTATCCACTATATTTGTATCTTCTTCGGAAATGTCTTTTATAACTTCTTTTTCCTCTTTTAGACCAAAGAGTTCCAACTCAGAAACTGCTGGGGCCATAAGTGTTGCACTTAATCGCATAATTGGAGAATATCGATTTCGGTACTGCCGCAAACGTTTTGTTATTTCTTGACATATTACATCTGATAGAGAACCCGCTAATTCAATATGTACAGGACGAAAATTTGGCCGTATTCGCTTTGGATTAATCTCTGCATTTTGCTCTAATAAGCGTTTCCTTCCATTTTCACCTTCTTTTTCTTTTTCCTCCTCTTTATTTTTCTCTGGACTAAAATTTTTCATTCCTGCATAAAGAGAGGAGTTTTTTTTTTTTTTTTTTCTTTGGATAAGATTTAAAGAGGGGAAAAAAAAAAAAACTCAAAATGAAAATCAGTTTCAGCATTCATCTTACATAAAAAAAAAAAAACATATCAAGATATTAATAAATCTATTTCGAGATAAATAAAATACGCAACAAGACAAACCAAAACAAAAAAATCTCTCTCTCTCTCTCTCTACATATATATATATATATATACTCATTCTGTACTTATATTTTTTCTTGACGATGACGATGTTCTTGATTCCCCCCCCCCCCTTTTAATTTTGCCAAATATATACATATATATATATATATAAACTTTCTATCCTTATTCTTATCCGGTATTGAATCTATTGTTAACTATTGGAGTCTTTGGGGTACATGACTCATCCACATCAATTCGAGGTCGTCGAATTACACCTCCACCAACGAAAAAATTACTATTATTATTATTATTATTATTATTATTACTACTTAAAGAATCTGTTTCAAGCTTTTGACGAGTCACATCTAATAATCTTGAAGAAACTTCTAGTGCGGCGTGCATAAAACGAACATTAAGTAATGTTCCCCTTTCTTCCTGAAGTTCTTTAAATTCATCTTTCTCTTCTTCTTCTTTCTCTTCTTCATTACTTTTACTACTTCTTTCTTTTTCTATAGAAGTCCATTTTGTTACAAGTTGTGAAGTTTGTGGTGGAAGTTTAAAAAAACGCAAGACATCAAGTGCTGTAGGTCGAGCCGTTGGATCTTTATGCATTAAGGCAGCAACAAGATTTAAAAGAGATGTAGAATACCCACGACGTTCTAAAATTTCCATAGGTGGACTACTACGTAATTCTAGGAAAGGAGCTCCATGATGTGGAAGTGCTTCACCAGACATAAGTTCAAAGAGAGAGATACCAAAAGAAAACATATCCCCTGCTTTAAGATAACGTTTTTGATTTAACATATCTGAACAAAGATATCGACAATCACCTTCTTCTACACTCATAATACTAAGTTGAGTTGGCATACTTAAAATAGTAATATCAGTTAAATTACTATAATTTAGTCCAGAAGTTGCACTTGTTAATATTCCTCCTGATTTTTGATTATTTGATGTAAAAAGTTTACGTGGTTTACCTTCTTCATTTAATGCAACACTACATCCAAAATCACTTAGTTTATAAGCTCCATTTTCATCTATTAATACATTTTCTGGTTTAAAATCAATATGAGCAATATTAGCAGAATGTAATGCATCTAATGCAAGAGCCATATGTCCTATAAAAATAAATATTTCTCTTTCATCCCATCGTTCATCTCGTTGACGTCGTTGTTCTGCTATACCAGCAACAGATCCTCCTTTACAATATTCTAATTGTAAATACATTTGTGGATTACGACCCTCTTCCCATGCATCTAATAATTGTACAACATGTGGAAATCTACGAACAAGGTTTAGTATAGCTCTCTCTCTTACAAATCGTTGTCGTTGCTCTGGATTCGTTAACGGTGGTGAAACCTTTATGGCGACCAGTGTCCCAGTGCTTATTTCCTCATAGAGTGTCACTCTCCCAAAAGACCCACACCCAAGTTCTTTTACTTCTCGATAATCTACTAAAATGCGGCGGCTGAAGAAGTTGGAGTACTCCGTGTCAGCCTGGGAGTACTCGAGTCTCTCGGGGGAGATGCGGAGGAGGGAGGCGCTGGGGGCGCGGCGGGGGTCCCAGTCGGGCTGCGGGGAGGCGGGCTGCGAGGGGAAGAGGACCGCCGCCGAGGACCCCCCACGTCGTGCCCCCACCGGAAGACAATTGTGAGGCCCTCCCCCCCCCATCACCTCCTCAATTTCTAATGCGCTGAATTGTGAGAGGTCTGTGGAGGGGCGCTTTCGAGACGTCAAACTCCTACGCGGGTCTTTGCCTGCACTGCGTAATTGTTTAGAATTATTATTATTTGTGTTATTGTGGGTGAAGCGGGTTTCATTTTGGGTGCCATGTACAGTGCGGCGCTGTTTTGCTGGGGTTACAGGTGGGACCCAGGCGATGGAGTTCATTGGAGTTGTGATGGGTGTAGTTCTATCATCTTTGCTAGGATTACTAAACTCTAGCCCGGAGAAGGGGGGCTCAATTTGGCCTGTAAAACCTTCTGGTAATGTCATATATATATTTCTATCTATTTTATTTATATTTACTTGAATTCTTTTTTGTAATGTATTATTTCTACTCTATAAATAACTATATATATATATATATATATATTTGTGAGACTTTATCCCCCCTCATTTATCAATGAATCAAGGGAAGAAAAACATATAGAAGAAAAGAAAACGAAATATTATTTTTTAAAAATAATAAAATCAAATAATTAGAAATCTTTAAAATGCATAAAAATAAAAATACGTATATATATATATAAAGTGTAGTATAATACCTTATTTTTGAATAACAATCGCCTGCCCATCTTTGGAGTAACTCTTTCTCTCTCTCTCTCTTTTTTTTCTTTTTTAGTGTGCTCTCCCCTCATCTTTTCCTACATCAAGAAAAGAACTAAAGAGAATCTGTAAAAAAAAAAAAAAAAAAAAAAAAAAAGAAGAAATGTTTTTTTTTTTTTTAAAGAAAAAGATTCATCAGCAAAGTCCTTTCTATCAGTTCAAATAGGAATTTATTGTGAATGCAGTAACTATATATTTTAGATTCTTTCATCTTCCTCTTATTATTATCTTTTTTTTTGTTGTTGTTGTGGCTATCGGTCTTCTTGTTTCACATTACCTTCAATTTTAATCCCTAACCGTCTTTTTTTTTCCCCCCTCTCTCTTTCTCTCTCTCTCTCTTTCTGTTTTTGCTTTCTTATTTCTTTTTTTCTTTCTCAAAAAAAAGAAAAATAATAATAATTAGTGTTTCAAATCCTTTCTTGCCTGTTGTGCCATCATCTCTAACCTCGCCTTCTCATACATATCCCTTTGGTGCTGCTCATACAGTTGACTGAATTGTGCAAATGCATTCTTAGCATAGGCAGCGTAGAGTAATGCGAACTCCTCCACACATGTTTGCTCCTCCTGATTGAGTTGAAACTCACTGGACTCAGTCGTCGTTGGGGACACGCACTTTTGAAAGGCAAGATGCACGATATTCTGACGAGCCACCTGGTGGGCGCGGTATTGTTCTGCTTTAATAGTATCACTGGTTAGCCCCACAGCATTACCCTGGCCCATCTCACTAAAGATTGATAATTATATCTATTTATAATATATACTTATATATGTATCTCAATTCCCTAAACTGGGCTGAAAGGGAGGGAGGGGAGGGACTTCTTTTTAAATAAATAATATATATATATATGTAAAGAGAAATAAATAAAAAAAGAGAAGCAGATATAAAAAAGTTATACATCATAATGATTCGATAGATATATAAACACAGAGAAATATATATATATATATATATAATAAAGAGCTATAAACAATACAAATCAACAAGTACAAAACTGCAACATTAATTATTACTAGTAATGTAGCTCTATTTGTACAACTTCCAAGAAAAAAAAAAAAAAAATGATCAACGATGTGAACACTTGAACTCATTAAAAGTTTCATCTTTTTTTTTTTTTTTTTTTTTTTTTGGGGGGGGGTGGGGTTTCTCCCCGTATTCTATTGAACATCTTAAATGAACACCATCCCTCACACACACAGGCAAAAAAAAAAAAAAAGAAGAAACTCCATGACTTTCCATTTTCTTTCTCATTCACTCCCTTTTATCCTACTTTTTTTCTCTTATCTATTCAGCAATTAATTCTAATTCTATGAGTGCTTCATACATAGTACTTGTGTCACCTGAAACACGACAGTAGACAGCTAAACTAGAATTTTCAGGAAGTCTTAAATAATCTGCAAATGTAGAAGTTGACATTGCAACTACTAAAGCAGCTCCACAGTCACATGGACGACGAGCACAAGTTCTACAAATATATCCTGAATTCTTTCCACTTATTCCTTTTTTTGATGGATGAAGCATATAACATGTTGATCCACCTGAAAAAAAACTAAATACGGCATTATTATTAATACGTAAAGTGACAGATGGTAATTCAGATGCTGTCATTTTATTATTATTTTTATTACTATTACTCTTTCTACTTGTAAGAAGACATACTGTAATACGATAAATACCACCTTTTATAACTTCCACAATAGCAGGACGCTGTGGACGCCAGATAAAAGGTAAATTAGTATTAGTATTACTAGTAATTTCACCTTGTAACCAATCACCTGTTAGTGTTCGCCGTACAAATAAAACCTGCCATTGCAGTGGAGTATCTTGTGATAGAGGAATTGATGAAGAATGTGGTAGTGATAATGATGATGATGATGATAATGCGTGACCTCCTCTCCAATGCAAACGTGCGATACGACAATCTATACATTGTTGTACTATAGAAGAAGATGAAATACTTTTTTTACTCTTTATTGTAGGAGAATTAGGAATTACATGAGAAGGAGAATAGTTTGAATGTTGTAGTAATTGCTGCCATTGACTACGTAATAATTTTACTTCCCGTATCATCTCTTTTAATACTGAATCATTATCATCTCCATTATTATTTGTATTACTATTAGGAAGAGAAGCATAAGGGTGGGGATGTAAACCAGCTCCTGTGTTTCTTTCCATCATTACCTGTTGCTGTAAATCTCCTAGTGCAGGATACAAAACTTCTGAATGAAATTCTCGTGTAGCCCGCCGCTCTGCCTCAATAGCATCCTGTAAATATCGATTATTTTGTTGCAGTTTTTCAATAGACTTTTCAGTCGCCTCGCGATCTAGCTGGTATCTCTGCTCTTTTAATCTACAATCCTGTGCTATTACCTCCACTGCCTCCATTACATGTTTCATATTTTCCTCCAGGGCGGCAAGGCGAGTTTCGTGGGATTTTGCTTGTAATAATAATAATTGTGAGGCGTGGGCAACGCAGGGCTGTACATTCTTCCATTCTTTGCCTAATCCTTGTTGGGTTTCAGTGAGCTCACGGAGGACATCCTCGCAGCGGCGAGGAAAATTGGTAGCATTCATATTATTATTATTATTAATATTATTATTTTTTGTGCGTTCTTATTAATTTTATTTAGTTCCCTGTTTTTTTCCCCCCTACTTCTTTGTCGGTGTCACCACGCGCGCTATTCGCTTCACATGGAGAAAAAAATAAAAGATTAAGATGAGGAAGAGGAAAAAAATAAGGGAAAAAAAAATATAATTTTATTTTTTAAGCAAGTTTATTTCTTGTTGTTAACTTCTATATATATATATATTTATATGACCACAATCAAAAAAAAAAAAAAAAACCTACACTAAAACAAAATATTTTCTCACACATATAAATAAATAAATATATACTTTTTCCTAAAACAAAAAATAATAATATCGCAACACCCACACACACTTCACCAGTTGCAGTCGCAAGGATCCTTTTTTTTAATTTTTATTTCTTGTTTTTTCTGTTCTTCCCCCCCTCCCTCCCTCATGAAGGGGTTTATAAGAATTATTCCACTACGACATAGACGGAAATAGAGAATAAAAATAAGAACGCCATAAACATATGTATTTATTTATTTTCTCTTCTTAGAATAGGGCTTTAATTTATTAATACTACATTCTTATTCTTCCTTTTTCTAAATATTTTTGGACATTCCACACTTTTTCACTCATCCCCACACCCCCCAAAATTTTTTTTTCCCCTCTTACTAACATCATTTATTCAATCATGTATTATTATTATTATTATTATTATTATTATTATTATTATTATATATTCCTACAATTTAAATGAACGTGTAATAGCATCTGTAATATGAGCCTGATCAAGTTCCTCGGACCATTCTGTATATGTTTCATCAAGAACACGACGTAGCTTCTGTTCTGCCCTCTTTTCCTGTACAAAATGAATAACCGGAAGTTTATTATAAACAAAAGAAGGTACCATGATATCTGTCCAAACCATTGGCATCCAAAAGAAAAAAGCGTAATACCACACCATAGTCCAAGAAGCCAAATACCAAGTACTCATTGGCTCAAGATGTCGGCGCGCCACCAACGTCACAGCATTTGTATTCGTTGGCCTTACCAACTTACTTGAATTAGCACCCAATCGTCGAAGCATTGCTCTTTTGACAGTTTTATATATATATATATATTTATTTATTTCTTCGCTTTATTCAACTTTCCTATTAATAATATAACGCTAAACTGCTGTCAGACTTTTATTTACTGACAAATTTTTCTAACTCAAACTACTTTCTTTAAAAAGGAATTAAGGAAAAAAAAAAAAAAGGGGGGGGGGGGGGGGAAAAAAAAATAATAAAAAAAAAATGTGCGTTTTTTTTTTTTTTATTTTTTTTTTTGAAGGTAAAATTTTNNNNTTTTTTTATTTCTTTTACTAACCAAACACAAAATGACCCCCCCACCCCCCCCCCCCCCCCCCCCCCCCCCCCCCCCCCCCCCCCCCTTATTGTTCTGGAGGTGCGAAACGGGAAGTGGGAATGTCATTATTTCGCGATAAATTATCTTTATTGAAGAGAATTTTACGTGACTCCGATGCAAAAGGAAGCATTGCTTCAGAGATAAAACTTGTCACATCCTGTAGCTTTACCTCTTGTTGATCTAACCGCTGTTGAAAATCTTGTAAACGAGCCTCAATAAGGGTACTTTTAACAATTAAAGTCTGAAGCATCTCACGATTTTCATCATTATCATTTCTTTTGACTTTACTTTCCCGTTTTGGCTGCCTTGCTGAAAGTGTTGATTGACCCCCTCGACTTGCATGCCTCCCACGTCTCATTACTGGAGAAGAAGTAGGACCTGAAATAGGAATAGTATTAGTATTTATAATGACAGCCTCACGACAACATAATCGACAGCTACGTGATGGTCGTCGAAATTCCTTCTCTACAGTACCTTGTGGTCTTTCTATAAATGAAGGAGTTATAGATTTTCTATTTTGTCTTCTATGTCGCTCTCCTTTACGGAGATCTGTTTCTATAGATGTATATATACCCCGATTATTGTATATATTTTCCTTTTTTTCTTTATTAAGACGATGATAATTATAATAATAATTATTATTATTATGAACATGTTGTGGTTGTAATAATTTTAAAGGTGAAGATTTTTTGTTCTCTACATGATTTTTACTACCACTCACTGAATCATATCTAGGAATTTTAATTACTTTATTACTTTTTCCAGTGTTACTACTATTAGCGTTATCGGGTTTAAAACTCGGTACTTCTATTGTTGTATTTATTTTTCTATTTTCTACTGGTATTGTAATTTCTGGTGGTATTGGAATTGGACTTCTTTCTATTTCTCCTAATGATCCTGCTGCTGCTGCTGCTGCTGCAGGTCTTGTTGGTGTTGGTGTTATTGTTGTTCTTGTTGTTGTGAATGTTGCCGCCCCACTACTCCCACGTTGCACGGCATCATCCTCTGAGAGAAGTCCAGTTCCAATCGAGGAAAACCGCTGCTGCAGAAACTCAGTGAGAGAGTGGGGTCGTGTTGAGGATGACGTAAAGTCTTCTCCTAAAATACCTAAACGTGTGGAGGCTACAGTAGCACTTCCTCGCCCACTCTCTTCATCTTTTTGCTGTGAAACTATTCGAGAGGAGCTTCCTGCGGCGGAGGAGGAACTCACACCACATACCTCACTTGAAACACCAAAATAAGGATACTGAGATATTCCAACTATGTTTTCAGATACAATATCTTTTTGATGTAACTTCTTAAATTCTTCATTCATAATAGATGCGATACCATTTTCAGAAATTCCTCCTCTTTGCATTTTTATTATTTGTTCTTGCATAGAAGTAATAAGAGTGTCGCGGTTATTGAGTTGCCGCTCTAATTCATGCTGTGCATTGATCCAACTCTGTCGCTCACCTTCACATTTCGCAGATACCGCCGTATTTTGAGCATCTAAACGTTGAATCTCTGTTAACAGACTACGTGCAAGTTTCCTATAGGATTCTACCATTTTTATCTTATCTACCTCCTCCGATATAATAGTATCAATCGTGGAGTTTGATGGAGTATTACTATTTATTAACGTAATAGGGTTCTTCTCAGTGAGGTTACCGTCATTAGATGGCAACGCTGATACTTGTGATGGAATGTTATTGATATTTTGTGTAGCTAAAGACATGGATAAAGATGATGATGTAGTATTAGAAAGAGGAGAAAGAGAAGAAGAATGGGTTGTGTGCGTTAAAAGATATTCCTCCTTCGTACCTTTGTACTGAGAAACTCCGGTTGGAGTTTCATAACAGTTAAAGGGCAGGGCAGTAGTATTACTACTAGACGGTGGAGCTAAAGTGTCATCGTCCGATTTGCGACCGTGAAATAATGAGGGCACCGCAGCTTCTTTTTGTACTAATATTGGTTTCACTATATTGCTATCATGATTGAAAGTTACATTACTAATATTACTAACATTATGCTCATCTGCTGTGACGGAGATGGCGGAGATGCTAACGTCGGAGATGGGTGCAGTGTCAGGGCTAAAGCATTTAACATGCTGATCACTTCGTTTCCCCTTTCTATTATTATTATTATTATTATTATTATTTTCTTCATTGTATTGATGAACTCGGGAGACGCGACGAAGGGCGGCCATGAGGGCATCAATATCATCACGTAATGACATTTATCTAATGATAGCAGAACCAATGGCACAACAACAATAACACAACTCAAAAAGATATCAAAATAATTAATAATTCAGAAATTTAAACACACATACAAAAAGACACATACACACAGAAAAAAAAAGGGAAATAATGCTCCAACAAGGCCACTAATTCAGAGCAAAGATAAATTTCCCAACTGGAGCTATAATAAAATTCTATTTCTTTTGTTCCTATGGTGTGTGTGTTTCTTTGTTTATCGTTGGAAAGCAGCAACTCTTCCTGGGTTTGCCGCTACAGAAAAAGATCAAGTCATAAGAAAGAAAGAAATGGAAGAAAAGAAATAAATTGAAAGATTAATCTATTTAGTCGTAAATAAAACCCCCTAAAAACAAACAAATAAATTTTATAGCCAAGATGTCCCTTCACAATCATAATACGAAAATCCAATTGTAAACACAAAAAAAAAGAAAAAAAAAATTACAATAAGAAAATCTACCAAAACCCTAATTTAGATAGGATAAAATAAGTAAGTTCAAACGTAATTTTTTCAATAAATAAGAATAATATTTCTTTTTTTAATTTAATCACCACTTATGATATCGCATTTTTTTTTTTTTTTTAGTGTATTAACAATAACAACCCCGCCACATAGCAGGCATTAAGGGGAAGAAGGGTATGTAAATGTACAAAAATTTGTATATTTATCAAACAAATAAAAAAGAAAAAAAACATATTTATGTTTGATCATCATAAAAAAAAAAAAAAAAAAAAAATCTACCAAATTATGCTGCAATTTTTCCCAGATATTTCTAAACTGATAAAAAAAATTCATTATAGCTTTAAAGCAACACGTGTACCATTACCTCTTTCATACTTTACCCATTTTCCCAAAGTAAATGTATTCTTCTTATATCTCTATGCACAACATTGCAGGAAATTAGAAATTAAAAATAAAAGACACGCAATACAAATGAGGTAGAAAGATACTGTTAAGTCATACCCCAAATCCCTAAAAGGGGCATAGAGTACAGCCACCAGAATATCATCCTGGCAGTAGCCGTCTATGTATCCAGATAAAAGAAGTGCCACACAAACACCACATGCCGCAAACGCAACGGAATTTAAAAGTAACGCGAAAACAGAGAGACAACAATTATTTTTTCGGACGATTAGGCGTACAATAGAGAGAATAACAACAAAACAACCACCCGCACTTGCAAGAATTGTCATACCTTCACTCACCTGGAAAAACATTTTATACTCATTGCATAAACTGTCAGCCACGGGTACCTGGGCATTCAGACCAATCCCTAACTCCATCTTGGAATACCAGAGTGTTTGTGTCGATTTCACACCAAACTTATTTTTTTCAAACACAGGAAAGACATTTGCAAGAGCAGCGCATACTGTTGCCACTACGGTAAGGATTAACACTGATACACGACAGCAGAGCATAATACCTTTTTTTTAGATTATTTCACGGAGATTCTTGCTTAAACTTTGATACTACAAACACAAAAAAAAAAAAATAATAATAATAATAAAATGGAATAATTTCAACAATTAAAGCACTATAATTACAACAGCAAAGGTGTGGAGGACATCAAGAAGAAAAAAAAAAGGTGGGGTATTTTCAAGGAAATAAAGGGTAATAATGTCCTCATATGCATGGGTTAAGAAGAAGTATCGCCTTTTTTTCTCTCTCAGTATATTACCCAGTGTCAAATGTTTGTGTAGCGCTCGTCTGCAGGTCGGTCAAAGTCGATATCTAGCTCACAGATCCGCCAGTCTTCGTATGTATTGTCCGGCAACACTCGCCGTATGATGAGTGGGATGACGCCCTCCCGCAACTCCTTCTGAGCTATGGTGAGTGGGTCCGTCTCGCCCTCCAGTGCCACCAAAACAGGCGCGTTCATGCTGATCTGCAGCGCCCGCGTGCCGAGGATGCGGGCCCGCTCGTATTTCGTCAGCACTGGGGCCGTCACGCGGTCCTTGTCCTCGCGGCGCGTGGCGGTGCCCCTCGCGGGGGGGCCCGACACCACAAGTCCTGCGCCCTCCGCCTCACTCTGCTCGTCGTCGCTGCGGGGGGTGCTCTCCTCGGGCTCCTCGCCAAAGTTAAGACTCAGCCGGTCATCCTCATCGTCCCGGTCAGACATCCGTCTACCTACTACCAGACCTGCCCGTCACAACACACAGAAGAGAGAAAAGAAAGAGAAAAAAAAGAACACAAGAAAGAGAATAATCAGACAGGACACATAACTCACCAGAGTTCACTTCTCTCTCCCTCATAGTGCATCCCAAAATTAATGCCACAGGAGAATTCTGCCACCATACTGAGATCTACCCAGTCACATGTCACAAAAGAGAGTTTTTTTTTTTTTTTTNGAAGAGATGCATTTGAGTGTCTTTCTAGTCAGGAAAGAAAAAAAAAAAAGAGGGGAAAAAACAAAATAAATTACCCTATTTTCTTTCATCCACGCATTCCTTTACTTTCATATTAAATTTTCTCGCCAATATTAAATTATATATATATATATTTTTTTTTTTTTTTCTCCTTATTATAGATTATCTATTAGCCTTCTTGAGCCTCATCTAAATTACTTTTATCAGAAAGACAAATACATACTCTGTTGAATCCCAAATATTCTCCACCGAACTCAGCCATCCCTTTCTGACTCTCTTCCAAATAAATATTCATCAGGTGGAAGGGGTACGTGAGAGGGGGAACTGTTTTCGTTTTTTCAAAAGAGCTTCCATTAACATCTGAGTTCGTATTTCACTCTCTTTCATGCCTTATACATATCCTTTCACTCTCTTATTTTCTTCGTTTCTAATTATATCTTTATCAGTCTACAGGAGACCTTCATACCCATATATCCCCTGCGTATAAAAGGTGTAAGGCAAACTTTGATTATAATATTCCC
>JASANY010000687.1:0-21789 GCA_030849755.1 Trypanosoma avium
TACATTGTAATAGTAGGGAAAAGAGTAGGGGGGATAGTGCATTTACCCCAATATACATGCGACGCAAAAGGCTACGAAGATGTTTTTTTTTTTTTTTTTTCATGATAGGGAAATCAAAAGAAATAATAATAATAAAATACTTGATAATCCTTTTTTTTATTATTATTTTTTTTTTTTTTTAATGATGTTTAAAGTGGGGGGGGGGGAAAGGGAAGGTTTATTTTTTATTTCTTTTTTTTACTTTAGTAAAACATTTATATATATTACAAATTTGAAAGACATCTATACATATTAATGAATCTATATGATTTTTTTTTTTTTTTTTTTTTTTTTTTTTTGAGGTTATAGTAGTATACTGTTTTAATAAAGATTATTGTTATTATTATTATTATTGTTTTTTTTTTTTTTTTCTGCTTTTTTCATTTTGTATTTCGTTAAATTAATCCAATATATATAATTAAATAAAAAAAAACAAAAGTGACATAATGTATCGTTCTCATGGTGAATTACGATCCTACGCAAAACGTGTTTTTGCCTTATACGCTAATGATTCTAGTTTATCAATTTCTAAATTTAAATTGGCTTGGTATGTTCTTTGGGGGAAATGGCCAGATGATAATGTAATGCAGTTATTATTTAATAATAATAATAATAGTAATATTGATAACAATTATAAAAATAATTCTGATACAGTACAGGAGTATCTGGAAGAAACTAATGCCTCTCTCATAGATAATAATCAAGTGATAGATAATTCCATTACAGATAAGATAGGTGAATTTGGGTTACAATCTAAAAGAATAACCGAAGAAGAATTCGTACGATTTGTTGCAGTTTACTTTGATACTATGGGTGAATTAGATGCTGCAAATTTTAGTGATATTGCAACTATTAATAGTGAATTATTATATACTGATAATAATTCCCCCCCAGATGCACTTTTACGAGTAGCACAGTGGGCACACTTTGAATCTCTTGCAGGTCCAAAAGGTTATGTAACATTAGAAGATTTTATTGAAGCTGAAAATGTAAATTGGCTTCGTCAACCTATAAGTGGAAAGTTAAACTCTTCTTCTTGTTTTTCTTCCTCTTTCATTAATACTGCGATAGATCAAATTGAAGATAATATAAATGTGAATGGGAGTGATAAGAGTGGGCGAATGGCACTATTATCACATGCGTTTGCTATAGTAGATGGTGATCGAGATGGTAGAGTTGTATTTGCTGACATGGAACGTTTTCTAAGACCTACTCCCAAAAGATAAAATGTGAATAAAAAAATTTGATATTTATTATTATTATTTTGTTTTTGTACATATATACATATTTTTTTTTTTTTTTTTTTTTTGTAGTTTTGTTTCGTTCTTTCTTATTATTTAATTTCATTCTCCTCTTTTTTTTTTTTTTTTCTTATTTCTCCATTTTTATATATAAGTCTCTCTTCTTCATCACAATTAATAATAATAATAAGAGGTGTTTATCAAGTATTATTATTACTATTATTTATGCCAGAAATAGGGACGCAGGTGTATTGGCATAATATTCCCAGCAGCCCCCCACCCTGGCGTAATATTACTGAATACCGCCGTACCTGGGCTCTCAGTCAAGAAATAATTAATAATAGTCATCATCATCATAATAAAGATAATAAAGAAAAAAAAGAAGGAAAAAACGTTATTATTAGTGACCCACAGGCCCACTTATTAGAAACTCCACTTCGAGAGATCATTGCGCAGCGGCACAGGGCACGCACTCCAGCCCGCCGCCAGCATCGACACTGGGGAGTTGTATTAGAGCCTTTTCTCTCTCCACTGCATGGGTTAAATATGATTATGAAAGAATTAAAAGTAGAATTAATAACACGCGAGGAGGCGGCCGCGGCGGTGCAGGCGGTGGAGGAGGAATGTAATATAATGATGATGATGTCACAACAAACACAAACACAACACAAACAATATTCTACTACTTCTTCTTATTCTTCTTCTTCTTATTTTAATAATGCAGGATTATCACAATCACAATCACAGGGGGTGAAAAGAAAAATTAAAACAGAGACGATGACGCAGCAGAGTACTATGGCCGCAATGGATATGCGAGAGGCCCCATTGTTAGAAGTTGTTAAATTATTATGCGCAAAACGGGGATTAGAAATTACAACATTTACAAAAGCAGAAATGCGTCGAAAACGTCGTATAAGTTTAGCAGATGTTTTACCTCGTCAACGCGTTATAATGGCATTTGATCGCGAGAAACCTTTTTTTATTTTTGTTAGAGCTGTGGTTGCTAAAAAGAGATGTGACACAACACCACGAGCACAATTTCTTCAAATTGTGGCCCCAACTTCTAATCCTGTGCCGTGGCGGCGGCTTGCGCAGGGGGAAATACCAAATTTACCAACTAAAGAATGTGTTGTTGTGGCTGTGCAACGACATGATGACTTTAATAATAATAATAATAATAATAAAGATGAAAAAAAGGGTGAGAAAGTACGATCTGAACTTCTTTTGGGGGATGATATTAGTGATAATGATAATAATAATAATAAAATGATAAATGATAAAGAAAAGAAAATAAATACGAAGAATTCTCGTAAAAGAAGTCGTAAAGATGATAATATTAAAAGATTAAATAAAGATGATAGTGATATAGATACTACTACTACTAGTAGTAGTAGTTCAGAAGAAGGATCTTTAGATTTAAATGAAAAAGAAGCAGAAGAAGAGAAAATTCGTCTTGGTCCTAATCCTATTTTTACTGCAAAAGATCAAATAAAAGATGATCCTCTTTTTAAAACTCCAATTGCAGTTCTTCGTGGAGTTTCAAGGGCAAATAATGGAGTTCATGATTGGATTCAGCGACTTGTGGATACTAAAGCTCGATGGCAACTTTATGCTATTAATAATTAGAAAGGATGCTATTTGTATTTATGATAATCACACTTAATCACTTATTTGCTTATTATTATTATTATTATTATTATTTCCTCTACACTCCTTTTGTCCTTTCTATACACTATAATATTAAGGGAACGATGAACACAAAATTGTGTTTAGAAGGTAGTTATCGATTAATTTAATTTAAACATCTATATATATATATATATATATATATATATAATTTATTATTATTGTTTTTCTTCTTTTAATTTTATTATTATTATTAATGATAGTCTTATTTATAATCTCTCTTTTTTTTTTTTTTTCCTTTCTCTTTTGTTCCACGCATTTCCTTCTCTCTTTCTTTTTAATAAAACAAAGCAAAGAATATAAAAAAGAAAATTTCTCACAACGAAAAATAATTTAATTGTAGTAGGAGGCCATAAGGGCGCTATCCAGCGTGGCCCTAACTCTTTACATAATAATAATGTTTTAACTATTATTAAACAAACTACAGCGTGGGAAGTACTTATGTATCTTAATATAAATCTTCATATGAATGAAGCTATGTCGACATTAGCTGAATTTGCACCCCCACTTGTTGCTATTCTTCCACCTCATTTAAAAGAAACGAATAATTGGATATTTGTTAAAAATGAAAAAAATAAACAAATTTTAGAATTACTTTATCAAGAATTACATGAAATGAGTATAAATACAAATGGTTATAATGAAATTATGGATTCTAATCAATGGGGTCTTTGTTTAGTTGATATTACATCTAATTTTATTAGACCATGTATAGCAGATTTTAAAATTGGATTTATACGTCATTCTCCACATACTCCTAAAGAAAAATTAGAACGAATAAGTAAAAAACGTTTAGTACAACCATTTGCTCTTCGTTTATGTGGAGCTCATCACTTCTATAATAATAATAATAATGATTATAAAGAAGAATATTTTGATAAAGATTTTGGTTATTCTTTAAATAGTAAAGAAGAATATCGTTTTTGTCTTGAATCTTTTTTTTCTTCTACAATATCTATGAAAGATATAAATAATAAATATTTAAATTATAAAGATACTGAAATTGTAAAATCTCGATTATTTGCTTGTCGTCAAAATGTTGAAAAGATATTAAATTTTTTTAAAAGTTCAATTGGTCAAAAATTATTAGAAAATATAGCTTTTGTATCAACATCTTTATTATTAGTTTATGATGCAGATAAAAATGAAGATACTGAAGTTAATAATTTTAATAATGTTCGAGTATACTTGATAGATTATGGTCGATCAAGTGATCGAAGATTAAACTTTACAGAAGAAAAATTAGGTTTTATTTGTGGTTTGGAAAATATGATTCATCTTCTCTCTTAGACTAAAAAAGTGAGATGGAAGTGGATAATTAAAAAAAAAAAAATAAATAAATAAATAAAAATGATGTTGCTAAATAATTGATGTAGAAATTTTTTGATGTTTGATTTTTGTTTTTTTATATCATTTCTATATTTTTCCTCTAATTATTATTCAAAATAATTTTGATAATCATTATTATTATTAGTGTTTCTTCTTTTTACCTATATTTGCTCGTCATCATTTTTTTCGTTCATTATTCTTTTTTTTTTTTAAGGTGGTTGGTTGTTATTATTATTTAATATTTGATATTCCTTTTATTTTATGGGGGACAGTTATTCCCTTTTTTTTTTTATTAATTTGACATTTCTGTCTTTTTTAATATTATTAAACTCCAGAAACAGTTGAAAAAATAAATATTTAAAACAAATCTATTTATTCTCCTTATCCCCATTTTTATTTCTCTCTTTCTTCTTTATTTCATAGTGACGTCCTTACCCCAAGATTGAAGTATATATATATATATATATATATATATATATACAAGTATATAGATATATATATATATAATATAAATACAAATATAAATAGAGAGTGAATTTTACCCAATATATATAAATAAATATATATTTATAAATATAAATATGTCGGCCAAATCCCTTCAGTTAAGTAAAGTCCTCAGCACTGGCTCTACTTTTAATACAGAAGGTCCCCTCACCCGCTCCTCCGCCTGGGTCCCCACACCTCGCTCAATGAATAACAGAGAAAATAAAAATAATAATAATAATAATAATAATAATAATAATAATAATAATGTAAATAGAGAGGATAATATACTCACGTGTCTTGGTGTGTTACCTCTCGCGGGGACATTATCAAATGTAACTGAGCGCCTGCCAACACGTATTATTATTTCTGACGATGATTCATTATTAAATCCATCATTATTATTATTGCAACAACTTGTCCCACCACAAGTACAATTGAGTCAAACACAAATTGTGAGTGAAGGAAATAATAGAGAGCAATATCAAAGAGAATATCAACAGCAACAAAGAGAAGAACAAGAAAGAAGACGGAGAAGAAGACGAGTGCCGCTTTTTATGCATCATATGGGGTAATAGATAATATTTATTTAAATAAATAAATAAATATAAGTCTGTTAAATAAATAATAATAGGACATAATAAAGGATAGGAAAAGAATGGATTAAGCTGTGAAAATTTGAATCACCTCTGTTGTTTTTTTTTTTTTTGTCATTTCAATGATAAAGCAGGCGTTTCCTTTTTTGAACTTTATTTTTTTGTTTCTGATTTTTTTTTTTGTTTTTGTAGTTTTTTTTTTATTTTTCTCTGTTTGGTGTTCCTTATTTTTTATTTTATTTATTTTTTTGTTCCTGTTACTTTATTCATACCTTCAGCAATCCCTTTCTCTCATTTCGCTTGAATTGAAATGAAAACCTTTTGGATTGATATATTCTAAAGAAGAAAAAAATAAATAAAAGATTTTTTTTTTTTTTCTTTGAGGCAGATAGATTGTAATATATAAAGTACACAAGTAGAAAAGGAAAGAGAGAAAGAAGGGAGGAAATAGAAATTAAGGTACATTTGAGTGTTTATTTATTTATTTTTTATTTTTTTAGTTATGAGAATGAAAAGCCCACTGTGTGTAACAGTTGTTGCTTTCATTCGTACAAAATATTCGCAGTATTATGATTGTTATTTTTATTTTTATTATTTTCCCTTGAGTACAAAAGAATGATGAAGGAAATCTATAAATTGTTTTTCTTTCTTTAATTACATACCTGCTATATAAATTTCCATTTTACAGTGGAAACCTTTTTTTGTTTGTTTGTTTGTTTTGTATTTTTTTTATATATATATATTTTAAATTCTCCTAGCATTTGTGTGTATAATAAAACGCTATGGCACTCATGATGTTTGGGGTTGGGGTGGTAAAAAAAAAAAATAATAATAAAATAATAATGTATAATGGACACAAATTCCTTACCTATGTGTGTATATGTGTGTTTTTAATTTATAAATATATAAATTTATATATTTATAAATTAATTACTTCACAATGTCAAAATCAAGAAATCAATATCAAAAGAAGAAAAAAAAAAAACGAAATTAAAGAGGTAGGAAAACTGTGAGTTAATGTTCTATATGGTAAAATACCTTTTTTTTTCTTTTGTTTACTCTTTTCTTTTTTCGTGTGTGTACTGTTTTGGTATTTATTTTTATTATGTTTGCTATTATTCATACTACATCATTGTCTTCTCTCCTATTCTTTTATAATCCTTTTATAATTAATTAATTAATTATTATACCCTTTTTTTTTTTTTGCTGTAGTTTGTACAAGCATCCACAAGAGCGCACATACACACATCAAAAAAAAAAAAAAATAATAATAATAATAATAATAATAATAATAATAACTTAAAATTAACTTAGACTATATATATATATAAAGAGTGACAAATAGAGATAGATACAGACAGACAAACAAACAAACAAAAAGCCCCATTAGCTACCACGAAAAGATCATAATATTACTCCTACTTTCCCTAGAAGACCCCCAAATAGTAATAATAATACTTATTATTATTATTATTCTAAAAACAAACAAGTATAAGTATAAGTACACATATGGCAGCCTCCAGTTCCTCTGCTGCGGCGGCTGCTGGCCCCCGCCGCCGCTCCACCCGCGCGAGCTCCACCGGCCACGTCAGCAGCCGCTCCTCAATTGTAATGCACCCCGAGAGCGAGCTGGACCCGAGGGCCACCCAACTCCCACGCACCCCAATAACCACCGACATGCCCGACTCCACCCTACAAACTATTATAAATATAGCGGTGGAGGCGTATAATAAATTTGTGTTTGTTCCAACTCGAAACACGTGGCGCAAGGAGGAGGGCTCGCGGCGGGAGTTGGAGCGGGAGGTGGAGAGAACGGCAGTAAGAGATATAGCGCAGATGATTAAAAAAAATGTTGAAAGTACTTTAGAAGGGACGTGGCATGTTATTTATGGGAGATCGTTTGCAACATATGTGACACATCAGCAGAGATCGTTTTGTCATTTTCAGTTAGATGGGGCGAATGTGGTGGTGTGGCGGCATGGGGGTTAACATAATAATAATAATAATAATAATAATAAATGATAATTGTTATTTTTGTTTTATTTATGAATTTTTTTATAATTGATAAAGAAACAAATAAGAAAGGAAAAAAAAAAAAGAAAAAGGTGAGTGAAAATGCGCAGTATGGAAAGTTAGACTTTTAGTTATTGCTATTGTTTGGTTGTTGTTCTTGACTTATTATTATTATTATTTTATCATGTACATATAAAGGTAAGAAAATATATATATATATATTCGTTTTGATTGAATACACTTTTTAAAAAAAAAAAAGGGATAACAAAAATCAGTTATTTTATTTTATTATTTCCTTATATAATTACAAATCTAACAAATATTATTATTGTTATTATTATTTTCACTTTCTCTTTCTATAAATTTTCTTTTTAAAATATGAATTTATTAATAACAAAATTTTTTAAAATAGCTGCCCCCCCTTAGTGAAGGTGGGCGTATGAAGGAATAAAAAGTAAACTTTACTGCGCTACTATGAGCAGTATTAAAATTTCTTCCCTACTTGCAGATGGAGAAGAGGGATTGAAAGCTTTAAAAGAGGAATTTAAATATTTTTCAAATGGAATGAATGTAAAAGAATTTCGTGAAGCCGTTACCCGACACTCACCATATGCAAGAGGAAAAACTATTAGAAATTCATGGTCACAAATGAGAGGATCAATACTGGGAAATGTAAATAGAAAATCTTTACAAAGTTTAAGAAGTGTTAGAGGGGGTACAATTTCACAGAATGATCAACAAAGTAATTATGCACCATCACAAACAGACGAATTTAATGTATCTCCTGTTATAACAATAGATAATGAAGAAAAAGATGTATTAGGTGTAGTTCAAGAAAGTTGTCATACATCATCTTTATTATCAGGAATTTCTTCATATCAAAAAAATTTTTATTCTTATCAAGAAGAACAAGAATGGATAAATTGGAATAATTTTGAAAATTTATTTAATAAAATAGATAGTGATAGTGATGGATTAATTTCATGGGATGATGTACTACAATTAGCAGTTGAAGAAGCAACTCAAAGTATAACAATTATGACAGAAGAAATGCGTTCTTATTCTTTTTCTCGTGTTTCTCCTCGTATGAAACTTATTCAAGATGTTTTTACATTACCTAATCATAAATCTTTATTTGCAGTTGTTTCAAGAGCAGAACCTTTTTTATTAATAAATAAAAAAGATTTTACTATAGCTAAAAAATTTTCTTTACATGAAATTGGAAATACTCATCCACAAATAATTGAATATTTACCTTTTCCAGATGTTTTTCTTTCTTATACTGCTTTAGATAAAACTATACGTGGATGGTGGAATGTAGTTTCTTGTAATCGTATGGGAACTTTAAATCCAATTTTTTTAGATGATAATATTCGTAGAATTCGTACACATTTTAATAATTTACCTTATTCTTTTTTTACAGGTGGAAGTCAAGGTAATATTATACATTGGCAAGTTCCTAAACAACGATCTGTAACAGAAATTTCACAAATAAATACTTTTAATAAACTTCATCCAAAAGAAGCAGGAGGTATAACAGATTTTACTTTAACAGATGAATTATTATTTACTACAGGATTTGATCATCGTTTACTTTCTACTAATATAGAAACAGGTCGTACTATAATTATAGGTAGACCTCAAGAAACTATAAGATTTTTAGAATATAATAAAACTTATTCTTGTTTACCTAGTGTTTCTTATTCTCATAATCTTTTTCTTTGGGATGTTCGTTCATCAGCTATAACTCCTCCTTCTCCTTTTAGAGATGATTCTGCAAGAAAACATACTTCAGATGTAATTGGTTTATCTAATGCACGTGGTTTACCTCAAGTTATTACTGCAGATACTATAGGTTGGGTAAAGGTATGGGATTTACGTATGCTTAGATGTATTCAAACATTATATGCAGATGGAAGTGTTGGAGATGAATTAAATGTAGATTTCATTTATGGAGAAAAATTAGGATATCAAGATACAGAATCTCTTGCAACTCGAGGAGTACATAAAGGAGATACTCGTTGTATTCGTTCTCTTGGTTATTTTAATTCTACTCAAGAAATTGTATGTAGTTCTTCTGAAGCAATTTATTGTGTTCGTTATAATCATAGAAGAGATGTTCAAACTGCGGATGTTGATGCTATACAATCTATTTCATATGATATTAGACAAGGAAATATATTTCTTCAAGGTCCAACTCGTACTTCTGTTTGGGATGCAACAGAAGGTTTTAGAAAACGTGTTTTTGATCGTGCTGTTCATACTACAGTTCCATATTGGCAACAAGAAGTATTTGCAATGTGTATTGATTACCCAAGAAGTAGAGTATTTTTTGCTCTTACAGATGGAATAGTAGAAGTTCGTTCTTCTAAAAATTTTAATTTATTAGAAACTTTTAGTATGCATGAAAGTAAAATTCAAGAAATGATTTTTACTTCTAGGCATGCTTTACTTGTAAGTATTGCATTAAATGGAACTCTTACTGTTAGACGTGATATTGAACCTGGTTCTTTTACTACTACTCTTTCATTATCTTCTCAACCTTTACGTGCTTTAACTATAAGTGATGAAGTTGGTTTAATTGCTTGTTGTGATGAACGTAGTATATTTATGATAGATTTTAAACAACCTAAATTATATCCATTTGTTATTGGTTTAAATCATCCTGCACGTATAATTAGTATGCTTGGTAAATATCCTATTTTTGCAATAGGTAGTGATGATGGAGAACTTACTTTATGGTCTACTCCTCCTTTAGAAGAAAGTCATTTAATATTAGCTTCATTATTTATTGGTCGTGCATCATCTGCAGGAATAAAAAAAAATAGAGAAAAAAGGGGATATATTTCTATGCGTAGTACATCTTTATCTCGTCATACTCCTGTTTTAACAAGAAATTCAATGGCATCTGAAACAATAATAGGAAATGAAGATGAAATTACTAATGAAGAAGTTTTACCAAAATTAGGTGAAGGAAAAAAAACTCAAAGTTTTGAAGATTTACTTCATATTATTGATAAAGATAATAGTATAAATGATGGATTATCTGCAATAACTTTTGATGATGTATTACATCGTCTTTTTATTGCAGATCAAAAAGGAAATTTATTTATTTATTCAATTTGTTCATTTTTACAAAAATATGGTATTCAACGTTGTTCTTTTGAAAAAAGAAAAAGATATCATCTTAAAGAAGTACAAAAAAATAATGAAAATTTATATTTACCTATTCTTTTAAATACTGTTTCTGTACATAAAGGACCTGCAAATTGTACTATTTGGATTTCTGCATTAAGTGCTATTATTTCTGCTGGAAGTGATGGTCTTGTAAAAATTCTTGATCAAGATGGAAAACAAACTGGAGAACTTCTTATGGATCGTCTTCCACCAAATCGTTTAGTTGAAGATGTAGAAGAATTATCTAGATTAGAACAAAATAAAGAAAATTCAAGTTCCTCTTATTCTCTACCAACCCCTATTCCTACTTCAATAAATTGTCCTAATTGTCTTAAAATAAGTAAAGAATTACAATCTCGTCAATCTCTATCTCCTGTAAAATTAGTAGATGAGGCAATTCGATTACCTTCATTAACTGCAATGACTAAAAGTAATACTAATAAACGTGGTGCTGGTGGTGGTAGTCCTGGAGGAGGAGGAGGTGGTGGTGGTGGTGGAGTTTCATGGGGAGAAGTAAGAGAAACAACGATAACTCAATTTGGTAATTACATGAGTGCGCTCTCTCCCAACTCTACACTAAATCCTAATAATAAATGTACAATGCAGCCTCTTTATAATTTATCTTCTCCATCATCTCCGGACCCAATAATCGCCCCACCCCCACCCCCGCATTTCTCTTCTTTTTCTTCTCCTCTATTTTCTTCAAATTCAAATCCTCCGCCTATCACTACTACTACTACTACTACTAATAATAATAATAATAATAATAATAATAATAATATTGATAGACTTGTGGCGCTGGAGGAAAAAAAGAAGTGGCGCCCACACCGGGAGGCCCCGCGACCCTTCAGAGAACGTGAGTTAGAGCCCTCCCCGAGTCCGTCACCATTAATATCATTATCATTATTATCTGCAGGAGCTCACCCAGAGCGAACTCGGGCCACCTCCGACGGCGCCGCCCAACTCATGCAGTGGTGGAATACTAAAGATATTCCCAGCACCCTCGCCACGACTGCCTCAGCCTCCCGTTGTGCTTCAGGACTTACTTTAACAAAAAGAAAATTAAAAGAGGAGAGTCATAAGGCATTAATAGGATTAGAAGTTGAAGGAGGAGGAATAAATACAATTGCGAGTGGGACAGGGAATGTGAGGGAGGGATTATCATTATGTGGTGTTGGGGTTTCACTTTCAGGGGCAACTTCCTCACCGAGGTTAACAGAGTTGGAGCAAGTACCTTTACTCGTGTTACCAACACAGGAAACACGGCAAGAGAGGAGGGGATTAGCTAAGAAAAAGAAATGGAAACTTAATAAGGATAAATATTCTGTACAAAATAAGGAAGAAGAATCTGAAAGTTTTCTTGATGGTGTATTACGTACCTATGAGAGAGAATTACATAAATGTATACGTGGAAAAAATGCAAGTGGTAGACTTTACAAGGGAACTGCAAGTTCAAGAAGTCTGCTATCTCCAGCTACTGAAAGACGTCATGATACAGGATGATAATGAAGATGTTTTTTTTTTTTTTTTTTTAATTCAAAAATTTAATTTGATTTTTATCTTTTTTTCGCAAAAAATGTGAATTTTTACCTGTAATAAATCCATATGGAAAAAAAAAAAAAATAAAAACGATAGCTACACTAACAGTAGAAAATTTTTAAGCATGCAGTTATGTAGAACATATATATGATGTATAATGTATAACTGTAAAATAAATTACAGATCTTTTCCTAGATTTGATTTTTTCTTTATTTTCCCTTTGATTTTTTGGAATCATCTCTTTGTGTATTTATCTTTCTTTGAGAATCTGTGTTAATGTAATTATTAATTATTATTATTATTATTTTTTTTACTCGTGTTCCTTTCTTTGGTAATGATCTTATCTGTTTGTTTATTATTATTATTATTATTATTATTATAATTATTATAACCTTTATAATATTTTTCAATATTCTCCTTAATCACTTTTTTTTTATCTTTCCTTTGGGTGATTTATTATTATTATTATTATTTAATCTTAGCACGTCGTAGTAGTATTAGTCAAAAGAAAAAATAATAAAAATAACGAAAGAGGCGGAGAAAAAAGTAATTATTATTATTGTAATAAATAAGATACAATAGGTGGCTCTGTAAGATTGTTGAAAATTAAAAATAATAAAAATGAAGCGTAGTTCTCATGGCATGGGTGTAGCTACACGTTTGATTATTGGTGGAAGTGGTCTATTACTTTTTTGTTTTGCATATCGACGAATAAGACGTTCAGTAAATTCTAAAAATGGAGTTGGAGATATAGGTGTAGAAGGGCGAGAAAAAGATAAGGAAATATTAAATCAAGATAAACTTGTCGTTCCAGTAGAAGTAGTTTCTGATAAACTTGCTAATAGATGGGCAGTTGCATCACCAATTTTTATTTCTCATTATTTGGCCGTTATTTATTTTCTTTATTCAGAAGATATGGGTGGAATATCTTCTTCTGAGGGAGAATGTTTTATTATGTGTGATGGTCCTTTAAATCAAATATCATTGGTATCTAAACAAACAGAAGATATTTCTTCATTTTTCTTAAATTATATGAAAAATAAACCTCTTTTACAATCTGTTCTTAGCAATGATGCAGCTGTATTACCTTTGGAAGTAGCTGGTTTCTCATGTAGTTCTGGATGTTTTACACATATTATTATGAATTCTGTTGAAGAAATGGCTGTTGTACTTGGTTGTAATGGGCCATATATTATTTCATTGGTATTAACGCATTATTCACCTCTTATAGGAGAGAATGAACAAAATGTAAAGAAACGAACTAATAATAATAATAATAAACGTAAATTTGCACCTATTGATGCACAAATGTTACTTGATGCTTGTCGTCCTGTATCATTAGTGGATGAATTACGATTTCCTGGAACTCCTGCAGGAGTACGTGAGGGACAATTACGTTTAACTTGTCATCATGGCGATTACACTGTGGTTTTATCTGTTCCTACAACTGTTACTGTTCGAAGATGTGGAATTGAACCTCATAAAGGGAATAATAATAATAATAAGAAAAATAATGAGGTTATTTGTATTCTTGAAAGTGATTTCCTACCTGGAGAAGGTAAATTACTCCTGCAGGCTGCAACAATAGAGGCAATGGTGAAAGGAGTTGGGATCGATGTGTTATTTCCCTCAACATCTCCTCATTCATTACGTGTTTCTTCAATTCTTCAAATTCTCTCCGTGGAAGAAATTGCAGGGCCGCAGCGGGGGCGAGTTTCAACTACAGAAGACTCTTTAAATATTGTATTTTATCATAATACACTTGGTGTAAGTTTCTCTGTAAATTCAAATGGTGGATTGGTACGGGAGCCAGTCTTGACCGATGATCTTCTTGTGTTATATTATCCTTTAGGAGAAAATATATTTGAGGGTAATAATTATAATAAAAATAAAAATAATGAAAGTGTAAATGATTTTCTTCCATGTGTTACTATTCGTCGTATAACACGTGTTCCACCTACATGGGAAAAATTTCTTGCTACAGAAGATGAATTAAAGCATAATGTATTATTTCATTTTACAGATTGGGCACATGAGAGAATTCCGTGTTCTATTGCTGATATTAATGGTTGGAAATGTGTTCAATTGCATGAAGAGAAAGAAGGCTATAGTTGTCGCTCCTATGTGATTCCATGGTCAAATGATATTTTACTTGTTCGTTGGGAAACTAAAACAACAGAATGGGAATTATATTTTCCATTACTTCAAAAATTTATTGATACCCTTCACCTTACTGAAAAGAATTAAATAAAAGTGTGAAAAACAAAAAAAAAAGCAAAAAGAGGAAAAAAGAAAAAAAAAAAAAATATATATATATATATATAATGGGGAGGAGAAAATAATTAAAAAAAAAAAAAATACATATTTTTTTTATTTTTGCTTACATATCTTCACATTAGACAAAGAAATTTTATCGGGTTTTTATTATTATTTTATTGCATAACTCGAGCGAGAAAAAAGAGAAAAGTATCTGTAGATAAGAAGATAAATAAATATATATATATATGAAATGATAATGACAAAGTAAAAAAAGAAAAAAAAAATTTTTTTTGCTAGATTTCATGTTGTTGTTTTTTTCTTTTTTCTTTTCCTTTTATTAGCTTTAGAACCCTAATTATTTAAAAGGCAATAAAAAATAAAAAAATGAAGGAATTTAAAAAAAATCGATTCCTTTGGGTTTTTTTAGTACTGTGGTTTACTTACTCTAGTTATACAATGGCACGTCGACCTTTTAGTGTAGCCCGAGCAGATATTCAAAAAGAAACTAGAATGACTACAGCACAATCTTCTATAGTAGATAGTGTTTTTATGCTTACCTATACTATTGGACAATTTAAATATGGATATTTTAAAAAATATTTAGGTAATAAAGATATTTTATTTTATGGTATTATATGTTCATCTTTAGCTTCTCTTCTTATGGCAATATCATCATCACTTTGGATTTTTTGTATTGCATGGTCAATAAATGGTATTACTCAAGCTGCTGGATGGGCAACTTGTCTTTCAATTTTAAATGTTTGGATATTTCCAGAAGAACGAGGTAAAATAATGGGATGGTGGTCTACAAATATGGCTGTAGGAGGTGTAATTGGAAATATATTTCCTGCTTTTCTTATAGGACAAGGTTTAACATGGCGTTTAGCTGTAAGTATTGAATCAATAATTTTATTTTTAGTAAGTGGTATAATTTATTTTTTTCTTATTCAACATCCTAATGTTATTGAATATCCTTCTGTTCAACAATTAAATGAAAAATCACCAAAAACGGAATTTCCTAGAATTAAAAATAATTTTTATTTAAATAAAGATGGTGAGGCTTCTTCTATAACAATAATATTAAATGAAGAAAAAAATAATTATTCTAGTTATTATTCTTATAATAATAATAATAATAATAATAATAATAAAATAAAAGAAGAATGTATTCAATCTTTTAATTTATCGTTTTGGCAGATTATTAAACTTCCTGGAGTATGTGGTATTTGTACTTCATATTTTATTCATAAACTTGTTCGTTATGGATTTATGTTTTGGCTTCCATATTTTGCAGTACACGAATTAAAATATAGTACTGAATTTGCAGGATATGTAACTTCTGCTTTTGATATTGGAGGTGTAATAGGTACTATAATTTCTGGTTATACTTCAGATTGGCTATTTAATGGTCGAGGTCGAACACGTGTTCTTCTAATATTAACATCTGGAATGATTTTTAGTACTTTACTCTTTGGTATTTTTTCTCATATATTTATCGATAATACAATAATTTGTACTTTGGCAGTTGGTAGTGTAGGTTTTTTTTCTTTTGCTATTGATGCTTTACTTTCTGGAGCATTTTTGTTAGATTATTTAGAACGTGTTAAAATGTCATCACATGCTGGTGTTATTACTGGTGTAGTGGGTGGTATGGGATCTGCTGGATCAATATTTCAAGGTTTTTTTACTATTTTATTAACTTCAAGTTCATGGTCAACTCTTTTTTATAGTTTTTCTATGGCAACTGCAGTAGCAGGTTTATGTCTTATTCAACCTCTTCATTATGAGTTAAAACGTGAACGAAGAACCCTTTTACCTGTTTAGCTTTTCTTTCTCACATGCTTTTTTTTTTTTTTTTTTTGCAACGAAGACGAAGAAAAAAAAAAAAAAATGTTTTAGATGGGTTTTGTTTGGTATTATGATTGTTAACCCCTTTAAAAAAAAAATAATAATAATAATAATAATAATGATTATAATAATACCTTCTTTTTTCTCTTTTTCAACTATTTTATTGTTAATGATAATGTAGTTTTTTTTTTCTAGCAAGTGATAGGTAAGGGAAGAAGAAGAGATATAAATATATATAAATAGAGACTCTATTTTTTATGAGTTTGTCTCACACAGGTAAGAACGGCACCACCAGTGACAGTCCGGCTCGTGAATTTAACAACACGAATGAACACGGCGAGGCGCTAAACTCCGCTGGAGGGGCTTGGCGCGGGCACGGGGGTCGCGGGAGGGGCCGCTGGGGAGGAGGAGGCGGAGGTCGAGCCGATGAGCGGCTGGACTGGCGCCGGGAGGACCGCGAGGGGGGTGACCACGGCAATAATAATAATTATAATAACAACAGGGGTAATGACGGAGAGGAACGGTTTGGTGGTGGGCGTGGTGGTGGGTATCGCGGCGGGAGTCGTGGGGGCCGCGGGCGGGGGCGTGGCACTCGACATTATGATGCGAACACACGAGATGAGCAATTCTCCAGCTGGCGCCGCGGTGATGATGAGCGGGGAGGCGAAGGAGGAAGAGGAGGCGGAGGCGCTGGTGGTGAGGATCGCTTCAGCTGGCGCCGCGATGGTGGAGGCTATAATAATAATGAAGAAGGCTACACCAGGAGACCTCGCGGTGGTGGTGGACGTGGACGTGGACGTCATTATGATAATGAGCGAGAATTTGGAGATGGGGCACATCAGCAAGAGCAAGAACAACCACAAGAAAAACAAGAAGAAGCACCAAAACAAAATATTCGTCAAGAACCTAAAGTTGAAGTAGAACCAGAGGTGGAACAATGGGAGAAAGATCAAGAGGAAGATCAGCAACAGGAACAACAAACACGACGAGGACGTTTTGATATGGATTCCCATGACAGGACACGAGGAAGAGGAAGGGATCGTCCTTCCCGTGGTAGAGGAGGACAAAGTGGTGGTGGTGGTGGTTACAACAGAGAAGTTGAAGAAGATAGGCAACAACCTCGATCATCAGAGGATCCTATTTCAACAAATCCTAATCGTACTCAACGTGCACCACATTTACGTAAAAATTGTCATGATGAAAAAGAAATTGAACAATTATTTGATCATCATCATCAGCAAAAAGGTATTTCTTTGGATAATTATGCTAATATTCCAGTTGATATTGTTCCACGTGATGTTGAACCAGTTGAAAGTTTTGAAGATCTTTATGTTGAACCTGCATTGGCTCTTAATATTTCTAAATGTGGATATAAACAACCTACACCTGTTCAAAGATATGGTATTCCAGTTTGTTTAAATGGTGATGATTTAATGGCTTGTGCTCAAACAGGTTCTGGAAAAACTGCCGCATTCCTTGTTCCTGTTGTTCATCATATTCTTAAAAATGGTGTTTCACCTGCTCGTAATCGCGTTAGTCATCCAATTGCTGTTATTATGGCTCCTACACGTGAATTAGCGTTACAAATATTTGATGAAGTTCGTAAATTGACATTCCGAACAGATATATTTTATGATGTAGTATATGGTGGAACTCCATATCCTACACGTTTTGAAAATGATATTCTTGTTGCATGTCCTGGAAGATTAAAAGATATATTTGATCGTGGTATGGTTTCTTTCAGTCAAGTAAAATTTCTCGTTCTTGATGAAGCAGATCGTATGTTGGAAATGGGATTTGAAGAGCAAATTGAATACCTTGTTGCTTCAAGGTATACTGATATGCCTCAGACAACTCATCGTCAAACATTAATGTTCAGTGCTACATTTCCTCAACGTATTTTAAGTCTTGCAAAAAGATATTTACGTCAACAATATTATCTTCTTACAGTTGGACGTGTTGGATCTACTACAAAAAATATTACACAAAGGCTTGAACGTGTACAAGAAACCGATAAAGTTGATAAATTATTTGAAATTATTTATCAACAAAAGCAAACAGATCTTGTACTAGTTTTTGTTGAAACAAAACGTGCCGCAGAGGATCTTCACTATGCATTAAAGAGTGAAGGTATACCAAGTTCTACAATTCATGGTGATCGTAAACAATTTGATCGTGAACGTGCCTTACGTGACTTTAAAGAAGGTATTACTCCTATTCTTGTTGCTACTGATGTTGCCTCACGTGGTCTTGATATTCCCAACGTTGCCCACGTTATTCAGTATGACCTCCCTAAAGAAATGGATGACTATACCCATCGTATTGGTCGTACTGGGCGTGCTGGAAACAAGGGAGTTGCCACCGCCTTTTATAATAAAAATAACCGTAACCTTGCCCTCGACCTCTATAATTACCTTCGCGAGCATGAGCAGGATGTGCCGGTGTGGTTTGAGGAGGAAAAAGACAGTGTGGAGGGGGATCGCTTTATAGGCGCTAACCGCGGCGGCCCTGGTGGGAGGCGGGCGGGGGGTGGCGGCGATGGCCCTCGTGCAGCCCCAGTCCTCTCAAACTCCACATGGGGGGAGTCCACCGCCCCACGAGGGAGGGCACGAGGAGCTGGGCGTAATCGTGAAGGGCAGTCCAACGTTGATGATGGCGGATTTTAATACCTATATATTTAAATCTGTTTTTTTTCTTTTTTGTTTGTTTTTGTCTCTCTCTATGTAAGTGAGGGTGTGTGTTTTGAGTTAAAAAATGAATAAGAGTTTAAAAAAAAAAATGGGGAGGAAAAGAGAAAAGGATGATAAGGAAATGATTGAGGTACTAAAGGAGAAAAAAAAAAAAAAAATGAGGAGGGAAAGAAAATAGAGAAGGTAAGAAAAGGGGGGAAAAAAAAAATCAATAGTGTTACCTGTCTTTAGTTTGTCTTGGTATTTTTTTTTTTTTTTTTTTTTTTCCTCTAAGTCCTGTGGTCTTTTTATATTTCTCTTTTTCACTCATCGCTTTCGCAGACGCACCGTTAAAAGGAAAAAAAAAAAATAAAATAAAATATATTAAAATATTAAAAAGTAATAAATATATATATATATAAAGAAGAATAAAAATAAGTTATCATATATTTTTCAGTCTTTCTTCTCTCCACGAGTGATTAAACTGTTTTGTGTCATGAAACCCGCAACGCCGCAAAGCAACTGAATTTTTTTCTTTTGTCTGAGAATATTACTCATTTTTTTTTTTTTTTTTTTTTTACCTGAACTTTGTACCGAAAGACAGTTTTTGTATGGAGGTGGGGAAAGATGGAGTGACAAGTGATGCAGCAAGAAAAATAAAGACGACACACACACACACATACAAAAAAAGTAAAAAAGGAATGAAACATATTCTCAGACACAAAAGAAAAAAAAAAAAGTAATAAACGAAAAATAAAAAAAAAAAGTGCATGGTCCCATTTTTGTTTTTTATTTTTTTTTTTTTTTTTTTTTTGCGGCCTCTTTCAAATACTATGATGCATGACCGGGGTGCAACGAAACCAAAAAAAAAAAAGATGACTTGTCTATTTAGTGTGATTCATTTATGCAAAAAAGTATCTTTTTTTTCGTTTTTTCCTTATTATTTATTTATTTATTTATTTTTTTCATTATTATTAATATTATTAGTTTTTTTTTTTTTTCTAATTCTATTGCTTCATTATCATATTTTTTTGTTCTTGTTTTTTTTTTTTTTTTTCTGATTTCTTATTATTTTGATAATTAGCACGAAAAGGCAAGTATTATTTTCTATATAGCCTTTTTTTATTTATTTATTTATTTTTTTTTTTTGGATTAATTTATTTATCATCGTGCAATGTTTCACCGACGCGGTACCATTCTTTTGGTAGCATCATCATCTTCATATTCCTCTTCTAATTCTGGCCCTCGTTTAGGCCCTCTCTCACCATATGAAGTACTTGGAGTTTTACCCTCAACTCCTTTTAATGAAATCAAGGCACGCTTTCAAGAACTTACACGACGTTATCATCCTGACATGCCCGATGGAGATCCGGGAAAATTTCGAGAAATTAACGCCGCCTATCGTTTACTACGTGCATCCCATCGAGAGCGTCGTTCAGAGAATATAAACGCCACTTTTTCAAATACAACTTATAATAATAATAATAATAATAATAATAAGAAATATAGTAGTTGGCGGACTAGAGAGTATAATAGTACCCACGCACATGAGCAAGAGGATCGAGATAGACGAATGGACCCAAATCGTCATCGCGGATTTATAAAAGAAATATTTTGGTTTTATGAGGGATATGAATTAGCGTTTGTCTTGGGGGCGGCGGTTGCAGTACTAGTAATAGCTGTAGAAAGATATTTTCTTGTGCAACGCATGACACGAGAGAAGAGGGCACGATTGCGGGCAATGGATGAAGGATTTCCACCTAGTATGCCACTTGTCATGGATGATGCAATGTTACAAAAGTATAATGAACCAATACCACAGGAGGAAAAAGAAATTGATAATGCTATAGTAAAAGAATCTGCATATTATCGACGTGCTACACAAAGAAGATTTGAAGATTTTCGTGAATTTTTATTTATATATGATCCTGATGGGGTAACTTCGCGAAAGGTTACAACTGCACGTTTTAGTGTTCAATATGTTAACGAAAACCTTATCCCACAACGTTGTGTTCATGTACGGGAGTTTAATTCTGAAGAAAAAAATAATAAATATGAAAATATTTCTAAGGATACTGTGGAGACTCTTACTACAACACCGTGGGTAGCACCTGATGCACAGTATATTACTCCACTTATAGCTAAAGGACTTGCAGCAATACCAATGAACTCACCTAACACAGCTAAATGGACATTTATTGAATATAAAGATAATGATGAAACTAATAATGTTCCTACTTGTCTTATAGCACTAAAGAATAACCGATTTGAACGTCTTGGTATGTGTCAAAGAGTAACAGTAACTGGTAGTAGTAAACTTAGTCCGAAACTCGTAAAAAAACAAGAGGCAGATTTAAAAAATGGAATATTGAAAAAAAAAAATCTTAAAAAAGGAGGAGTTTTACCAGTAAAAGATCTCTCAATACCTCTAGAAAACATGAAATTATAAAATAAACGAAAATAATATATATATATATTTGTTTATATAAATATATATATATATCATGAATCCTTTAATTCTATCTATAATTTTGTAACGTATATTTGCGTTAATTACTCTAAATGTCATTTAACGACACGAAAAACAAAAAGAATATTTATATTATTATTTACTCCTGTTTACAAGATTAAATGTGCGAGCGAAAGGGAAGGATTAAAAAAAAAAAAAAAAACATCGTCGTTAAAAACTTTTAAACAGATTATAAATAAAACGAAAAAAAAAAAAAACCCCTTTATTCAAACACTATAAACTATTTTGCCTTCTCTTTTCTTGTTATCTCCAAAAAGAGAAAAATAAAAACATAAAACGTAGAAAAGTAAAAATAAAATAAAAAAGTGTATGATGATCCATGCTAGCACTACATCGACACTGAGTCGGAAAAACATCTCATGACGCATCTGTGACAGATC
>JASANY010000688.1:0-21800 GCA_030849755.1 Trypanosoma avium
TACAAATATGCGTCTTCAGTAAATTAAAAGAATTAGGTAGAATAAAAGGAGAGAAAAACAAAAGAAAAGCAGAAAAAAAGAAGAGAAACACTAATTTCTATGTCTTTCTGCATTTTTAATAAAAATATAAAGTTAGAAGAAGAATAATAATTTATTCCTCGATATCAATATGGTAATTAAAGCAACACTCCTCCTTATTCTTTTCTTTCCTTTCTTAAACACATACAGACATATGAAGAACACTTTTTCCGTCCCTCAAAAATATTAATAATAACAACAAAAAAAAAAATACAAAGGTGCAAAAAAAAACAAATAAATAAAAAATAAAAAAATCGTTCTCACATAATGTTTTCTTTTAAGCTGCTTTCCTGTAAAGCCCCCCTTGCCCCTTCTACACACCGACACAGAAACATAGGTTTGTATGTACATGAGTGAGTGTGTGTGTGTGTACCTAATTTTCTCTTTTTCAGCCTTTCGCCCCTGCCTCCTCAAGTAGCTTAGTGATGCGTTTCATATTATTTTTTCTGGCCAGATAGAGTGGGGACTTACCGTTCCTGTCAGCAAAGTTCAAGTTGGCGCCAGCAGCAATGAGTGCCTTTGTAATCTCAACATGCTCTAAATCATCCCCTCCGAGCTCAATCACCTCCAGCAGTCCAGTCCAGCCATCGTTATTCACGTGATCGAGGTCGACGCCGGCGGCAATGAGGAGACGCACCACCTCGAGGTGGCCCCGCTCGCAGGCTGGGATGAGGGCGGAGCCCCCGTAGCGGTTGCGGACGGTGAAGTCAGGCCTCCCGAGCTTCAGGATGTGCCGCAGGATCTCCAGCCGCCCCTCCGCTCCTGCCAGGAGGAACGGCGAGTCGTGCAGGTCGTCGAGGAGATTCACGTCGGCGCCGGCCTCCAGCAGCAGCCGCGCCCCCTCCACGTAATTGTCCCACACACACATGTGGAGAGGGGTGCGGTTGCGGGCACCCCGCGTGTTCACATCCTTCTTGGCGGCGATGAGGCGCCGCAGCAGCCCCTGATCCTTTCCCGCGACAGCCTTGAAGAAATCTGCGTCTGTCAACATCACTGCTGTAGCGTTATAGTCCTGCGCTTGTAATACACCTCGGAAGAGTTTTCTTATTGGCATGTATCACATCGTTTAGTTTTATAGATAAATATACATAAAAAGAGAGAGATAGAGAGAGAGAGAGAGAGAAATGAGAAAAGAGAGATGAGTGTACAAATCAGATATTTTTCTTGCGAAAAAGAGGCAGAGACACATAATAACCGAAAACAAAGGGGGGGGACACCAAAATCCAAAAATATCAAACAGATTATTAGAGATTGGGGGTTCAATACAACAAGTAGAATATATAAAAATATATATGATTTTTCTTCAATATATAAACAAAAAGACAGGTTAAAGGTGATCATGAAGGTAAAGTAAACAAAGTACATTTATTTCTCTTTTAGAAGTTGTCTTATTAAAGTAAGAGAGGAAAATTTATATGTCAGGCGACGGAGCGCCATTTTAATTTTTTCTTATACTATGTAATACTGATTTTAACCTTCATGAGCCGACTTTTGTCTTTTTTAGTTTCTTTCATATCAAAAGCAAAGCTTACAGAAAACAAAAAAAAAGAAAAATCAATAATTTAGTCATTGCTTTGTTTTTCTCTTACTTTTCTTTCCCCTTTCTTTCCCCTTCTTTTTCAACAGCACATGTAGGAAAGTGCACATTTTAACATAAATTAAAAATCAGACTCTACAAATATGCGTCTTCAGTAAATTAAAAGAATTAGGTAGAATAAAAGGAGAGAAAAACAAAAGAAAAGCAGAAAAACAAAAAGGAAAGGAAAGGGTGGAACCTTTAATAGAAAAATAAAAGATAGATTATAATTGTTTTTTAAAAGAGAGGGAAACTAAAAAAAAAAAAAAAAGAGAGTAAGGGCTTTCCTTAATAAGAGCACAGTGCCTTACATTATAAGAGGAATAAATAAAATAAAAGAAACTGGCAAAACAAAAAAAAAAAAGACATGATATTGTGCAGACAGCTAAATGTTTCACATGCACAGGTACACATAGAGAGTGAATTATTATAAATATATATGAATATGTATATATAAACATATGAGCACGTACTGTATCTCTCTTATAATCCATCAGATGGATTATTCGTGTTGATTGGTTCTGTTGTCTTCGCCATAGCCATTGCCTCAGCCTCCGCCTTTACGCGGCGTCGCTCATTGAGGGTTCGCTGCGAGAATCGTGAGTAACTCCAGTGAGTGTATACATTCGCCCCCATTCCCGTAACATTTAGCCCAATCATCACAAGCATCGGCATTAACACACAACTCTTCCCATAGCACAAGACACTCCCCTGCCTGTCCGCCTCCCTAGCATACCACTCCCCATACAAGAGACGATTTAAAAATATCGCCGATGTCCAGAGGGCGTTAAAAGCAAAGTTGTAATGTTTTGCAGGATCCTTCGCATAAAGTGTGCGGGGAACAAGAATTGTTACAGAGGCGCAGAATCCATTTCCAATAGCTGCAATTGCAAAAGCCACTAATAGGGCATTTTGAGGTAAAAGAAGGAAAAGTATTATAGCCAATATAATCATTATTGTTGGAACAAAAAGAGAAATTGTAATAGGAATACGCTCTTCTGCCTTACGTTTTTGGGACCAAACTTCAAAATAACTCATTAAAAGACGGCCCACAGCACTTCCAACACCATTAATTACTGTTAATAATGTTCCCACAGAATCAGAGACAGGTTCTTCAGAGAGAGCTCCAAGAATAAAACGGGCATTAAAAATAATAACAAATTCTGAGCCAACACCACAAAAAGTAGACCAAAATATAGCCCATAATTTTAAAGTACAAACACTTTGCAGGAATGTAGTTTGAAACTGTGGTGCAATATAATCAATATCAGTCTCAATCACTTCTTTTTTGGATTCTTTCTCATCAGAAGTAACACCTTCAGAAATTTCTTCCTGAATTTCATCCATAGAATTAAAACCAGATACATCTTCACCCCTTCGTTGTTGTAGTCGTAGTCCAATCTCTTCCTCTTTTAATCCTTCGTTATCTACATATCGTCGATCCATACGTTCCCATGGAATCGCCATTAAAGGAAGGAAAAGTGTAATAACAACTGTAACAATTGCAAAAGCCGTCATATATGTAGGATTAAGTTTCATATATGCCACAAGTGCACTTTGTGTAGGTAAATAAATAATAAGTATAAAAATAATGGAAAGACCAAATATAAAACGCCACAAAGGAGCTTTCTGACGTAAATAAACTGCTTTACGTGCTGATCTTCTTTCTTTCTCTTCAATACTTAAGTGATTTTGTTCATATCCAGTTAAATGATAAGATGGAAGTCGTACAAATGTCAAAGCCAATATACCAATGCACATCACCATAGCAATAAGGAAATAAAAATAATGATCTGGCCTACCATTAAAAAATCCAATATAAAATGAACCAATAATAGCAGAACCAAGTCCCATAAGTGTTTTTAAAAATGCAACTACCCCTCCACGTTCAGTAGGGAATATACTTAATAATGTCACAAGTGAAGCAAGATCAAACAATTGACTTCCAAGACTTAACATAGCATTAAAAACACAAAATCGTGCAGTTGTACCTTCAATCTTATCTCCAAATGATAAACCCATCATGAGAGCGCCAAGAAAAAATAGTACACATGCCAATATATAAATAGGTTTGGGTCCAAAATGATCATATATAGTTCCATATGGAAGGAGAAAATAGCAAAACACCATACCAACTGTATTAATAGAAGACATATCCCGTTGTGTGAATGAATACTTCCTTTGTAATGCACCACTGAATAAATTAAATGCATACGATGTAGAAGCACATATTGCAGCAAATGCACCAACCACAAGAATTCCAAAACGTTTGGATTCATTTAAACGTTTTTGTCCTCTTGTAGTTGCCAATCGTTCCACATGTACTCTTTCACTTCCATCCATAGTGCTGGTACTCATCATTGCTTGCATTTTTTTTTTTTTTTTCTTTTTTCTCTTATTGTTTCTGTTGTTTATTTCCTCAATTATTGTTTTTTTTTCTTTTTTGTATGCCTTTTTTTTTGCCTTACCTCTCCTGTTTCCTCCTTATTTTTCTTATTGGGATAGTAACACTGGCTCTTTCCTTAATTTCTTTTTTTTTAAATATTATTATCAGAAGAAAAAAAAGGAAAAAAATAATTGAAAAGAATTTAAATATTCAATAATTTATTATTATTATTATTATTATTTTAGTCTTAAAAGCTGATTTTCTTAGTTCATTAAGTAAAATAGAAAAATAGGTGGAGGAAACAACACCATAGAGTTTATTTTTTACTTTCTTTTGAAATAAAACAAGCTATCAAGGACAGAAGCAATAGAAAAAATCAATGAAGAATTACTTTAAAATTCCGCTATAAAGCTAAAAAAAGACATAAAGGAAAAAAAAAAAAAAAAAGAACCAAATAAAATATAAAATGATATAAAATCAAAATCAAGAAAGTTTCTTACCTTATTGACATGGTTTCTCCATATCTTCTGTTTTCTCTGCGAACATGCGGCTATGCAACACAGTGAGGGTGCCATTAATTCCACCAACTAAAAGACAATTTACACTCTCTATTGCCAAAAAAACTCGGACTAACTCGTCTGAAGTATTATTATTTGTTTTATAATTATTATTTGTTTTTTTAATAAATCGAACAACTCTTGGTAATAATCCACAATCAAAAAAATTAATTGTTGAACCACAGGAAGCAGCTAACAAATCTCCTACAAAAGAAACATGTGTTACCCAACTATCACATTGAGCTACAGCATAAAGAGGCATAAAACAATTATTATTACTATTATTATTACTATTATTATTTTGAGTTTTATACAATATTCCTTCTGTAATTTCCTTTGCATTCCAAATATAAAGTACTCCATCCCAGCCACCAGAAGCAAGAAGTCCAGTGTGTTCATTCACAGCTAATGATCGTATTGGAGCAAGATGCGCTTTTCCTTCTTGTGGTAATAAATTTCCTTTTGTTAAATCTAATATTAATATTTTTTCTCGACAAGATGCAAAAACGTAGCGATGATATAGGGCGAGGCATCTAATAGGGTCTGGTGCATTTATAACTCTCTCTATAATAACTTGACACCCATGACGAATATTACACACACTAATAATATTATCCCCCCCACAAGAAAGAAGTGTTAATTTATCCGGTAAAAGAAGAAGATTATGAATAAATCCATTATGAGGCTGAAGGCTACAAATAGGAGCAAAATTATTTTCACGATTATGCCAAATTCGAATACAACCATCACGACTAGAAGAAAAAATATTTTTAGGTGTAACTATAACAGAAGTAACACAATCTGTATGTCCATAAAGTGTTTCAAGTCTTGTTAATGAAGGAAGGAAATAAACTGTTACTATACCACTTCCTCGTCCTACTGCACATATTTTACTTTCTTCATCATATGCAATACATAATACGGAATCTCCAGTAATAGAATTTGAAGTAAAAATTGTATTTAAAGAATTTTTAGTAATATTAGTATTTTTATAAGTGTTCATTATATTATTTTCTTCATGTGATATAATAAAAGTACCATATTCAATCCATCTTCGTTTACAATATGAAATAAGGTGATTTTCAAGATTTTTTAAATTATAGTAATTCGCTTCTTCTGCTAAAGCATGTAATTGTATAGAATTCATATAAAACCAATTTTTTTGAATTAAATGTGAAATTATATTTTTTTCGTCATTTTCTTCAGTTGTTTCTTTTAATGTATGAATACTATCAGACCCTACTCGACAATCTTCAGCTTTTAAACGTAAATATGAAAGAATTTCACTAAAAAGTTGTGGAGAACGATCAAGAAAAATAGCCCCAAAAATATCACGTTCAATATTTAATGATTCCATAGTTAAAAATGTCAACATACTTTCTGGTACAGCACATAGTGTACGACGCGTAGTAGTAAAAATAGTTCCACCTACATTTAAAGTAAATAATGCATTCGCCCATTCTTTATTTTCAATTAATTGAAATACACGACGGCGTTGCTTTTCTATTACCTCTAGTCTTTCCCTTAATATTTTTTCCTCCTCTGTAAATCGTGCCTCTAGTGAGGCTTGCATGAATTGTACAAGTGCTGTAAAGAGATTTTGCTGTGTTATACCTCCAATACGCCCACCACTCTCACTATTATTATTATTATTATTATTATTATTACTAATATTACTGATATGATGAACTATATTGCTAATATTACTATTATTATTACTGCTACTACTATTACCTTCAGTATTAATGTTGGAAACAATTCCTTCATTTAACTGGAGTCCGACGAAATTTACGTTATTGGCACCACCACTCATTTATTTCCACTTAGTAGCAAGAAAAAAATTAAAATTGAAAAAGAAAAAGAAAAAAAAAAAAGAATTTTAAGTATATATTAGATAATAATTACAAAGAACAAAATAGTATAGAAATAGACACAAAAAGAGGGGAGATGAAGGGGGGGAGGGGGTAAAAAAAAAAAAAAAAAAGATCTTTTCTAGGAATTCATTTAAAAAATATTTTTTAGAAATATATATATATATATTTTTTTTTTTGCATTAACGCATATCATTCTCAAGCCAGGGAACGATCTAAGAAATACCTAATCGCTTACGATAAAGAAAGAAACAATGAGGGAAAAAAAAAAAAAGTTTACAACAATTATTTTATTTCATTCAAAAAAAAAAAAAAGAGGGGAAGGAAAACAAGGAGGAAACAATGAAAAAATAAATAAATAAATTTTCTTAAATGATTCATAAGCTGAAATATATTTGTTTGAGAAAATATAAAAAAAAAAACGAATGTATTGTCTGTTTTGCCTACAATTCTTCATTTCTTTTTCTCTCTTTTATTTTTGAAATATACGCTTCTGTATGCTCTTTTTAACCTCCCTTTTTATTAAATTATTTGATTTTGTTTTTTTGTTTGTTTTGTTTATTATTTATTGTCATTTTTTTTTTTTTTTTTTAAATTTACCATTTACACACGCAATCAAAGTATGGAGGTTAAACTCACCATAAAATCCGCACCATACGAAAAAAAAAAAAAAAGATAAACAATGTTACCCCCTTTTGGGCTTTTCAAAATAAAAAGAAAAAAAAAAAAAATCTTGTTTTTTCTTCTTCTTAAAACATAACGTTTTATAGCATTTGGAAAAGTAGAGGAAAAAAAAAAAATATATGAGGTGTAAAATATGTTATAATAATAATTAAAGAAAAAAAAAACTGGAGGAAAAAAAAAAAATAAACATACTTCGGCAAAATAATATAGTCTACAGGTCTACTAACCCACAACACTGCGGTGTGACTTGAACTATTATTAAAAATATATATTTATATAAATATATAATTATTATTTTATATAACTATTTTCTTTTTTTTTTCATTTAAAATGAAAAAAAAAAAAACGTTTATTTTAAACATTAACAAACCCGAGTAATAACCCACAACCCTCTCTCCCTTATTTTTCTTTAACTCTCTCACACTTTAACATCAAATTCAGATCTTGAGAAACTAAACCCCACTATCAGTATAAAATACTATTATTATTATTATTATTATTATTATTAATAATAATAACAATAATGAATTATCATACATCAATAGTCCCCCTACTTCACATGTTTAGCTGCGTGCACTCATTTCATTCCCCTCTCCTTCTCCTGAATTATTATTATTATTATTATTATTATTATTATTATTAATTGGTTCATTTAATGTTGCCGCCGCCTCTTCTCTTACTCGCCGCCGCTCCGCCAACACCCGTTGACTAAATCTATAATATTCTAAATGAATATAAGTATTTGAAATAAATGCTGTGCAGGCAAGTCCCAAGAGAAATATCAGTGGCATCATCACACACGACTTATCATAACACACCAACTCCCCTCGCCTCTCAGCTTCTCGTGTATACCACTCCCCATATAATAAACGATTTAAAAATATAGTTGAAAGCATTGTACCAATAAAACAAAAATTGTAATGTTTGGCGGGGTCTTTCGCAAAAATAGTACGAGAGACAAGTACTGTGACGGCGGCGCAGAATCCATTTCCAATTGCAGCAATTGCATACGGAAGAGGAAGTGCTTTTGCAGGTAACACAAGGAAAAGAATCATTGAAATAATAATTAACACTGTTGGGCCATAAAGTGAAAAAGTAATAGGAATACGCTCTTCTGCCTTACGTTTCTGAGACCAAACTTCAAAATAACTCATTAAAAGACGACCCACAGCACTTCCAACACCATTAATTACTGTTAATAATGTGTTAAGTTCATTTTCAACTGGGGCACCAGAGAGAGCGCCGAGTAATGATCTAGCATTAAAAATAATAACAAATTCAGCACCAACAATACAAAAGAAAGACCAAAGGAGTGCCCATAATCGTAATGTTAATAAATTACGCAAAAAGGTACCTTGATATTGAGGTGCAATATAATCCACATCCGTTTCTACAAGTATAATTTTATTTCCACTTTCAGTATCATCACTTGTGGATTGTGGTTCAATACTTAATTGTTCATCTTTTTCCTTATTACTTTTACAACATTCAGTAGGTAAAGCTATAACAGGAAATAGAAGTGTTAAGAAAATAACTGCAATAGCAAATCCAATTCTATAGTTACTTCCAAGATTAAGATAAGCCACTAAAGCACTTTCCAAGGGTAATAAAATAATTAATATTATAATAAGTCCAAGAGCAATAGCAAAACGAAGCTTTGGTGGTTTTTGACGCAAATAAACTGCTTTGGATTCCAATCTTTTCTGTTTTTCCTCATCACTTAAGTTATTTTGTTGATATCCTGTCAAATGATATGTAGGAAGACGTACAAGTAATAAAGAAATAACGGCAATAACAAAAGAAAGAGCCATTAAGAAAAAAAAATATTGATCTGGTTTATTATTAAAAAAGGCAAGTTGAATACTTCCCACAATAGCAGATCCAAGTCCAGTAAAGGTTTTCATAACAGCTACAACAGCACCTCTATTAGAAGGAAAATGACTCATTACTGTCAAAACACATGCCAAATCAAAAAATACACATCCAAGATTCATAATAGCATTAAAAACACTTAAACGTACAACTGTACCAATAATAATACCTTGAAATGTAAGTGCAAGTAAAACAGCTCCAAGAGGAAACATAATACCTGCCATTGTAAAAATAGGTATAGGACCAAAATGATCATAAATAAAAGCATATGGTAAATTAAAATAAGATACAACCAAACCAACTGTACTGATGGTTGAAATATCACGTTGACTTAAAGAATATTGAGTTTGTAAATTTCCTGCAATTAAATTAAAAGCATAAGAGAAAGATGTACACATACAACAATAAGCTCCAAGTGCCAATAAACCAAAACGATGAGGTTCATATATAGGCTTTTGTGGGCCAGTACAAAGACGCTCAACAACGACGGCGTCTACTGCACTCATTTTCTTTTTTTTTTTTTTTTTTTTTTTTGGAAAGGGTCTTTTCAGTTTCTTTTTTTTTTTTCTTTTCTTTTAAGTTACTTGTTGTTGTTGTTTTTTTTTTTTTTTGTTTTTTTTTTTAAGAAATCAAATATCTTTAAATTTTTTTGTATCAAAAAAAATAATAATAATAATAATAATAATAATAATAATAGTAGAGAGAATAAAAAAAAAAAAAAGAAAGGAAAAGAGTTCGATATTATGATAGCAATTATTTAAAGAAAAAAAAAAAAAGCAAAGAATCTAAAATATATAAAGTCACCAAAAAGACAATGTCTTAAATAATTCAGGAATACCTACCAAAACCAAAGCAAAGAAGAGAAGAGAAAAAAAAAAGTAATTAGGGTGACCAAAAAGAGTCTATTTTCTTTTTGTTTTATTTGCTTATTTTTATTTCATTATCAAACCCCCCAAAAAAAATAATTTCTTCCCCCTCTTTTTTTTTCCCCCCTCCCACCAAAAAAAAAAAAAAAATTTATCTTCCCCTTCCTTTTCGTTTTCTCAATTTGTTTTTTTTTTCTTTTTTTTTTTTTTTTTTTTTTCAATCTCCCCTTCTCGTTTTCTTATTCTTCTTTGTTTTATTACTATTTTCTTCTTTTTTTTTTGTGTGTTTTCTTTTTACAATAAAAGAATTATCTCAATTGTTATGAAGACTCCATTAAAATTAGGAGAAGCGAATTCCAACTTTCCAAGTAGGTAAGGGTACGCTATGAGATTGAGCAGATTGTAAAGAAAACCTTAGAAATATAAATTAAAACTTTTTTTTATAAAATAAAAATATATTAAATAAAAAAAACGCTCGCATAAAGGAAGAGATTAGATATTTAGGGAGAAGGAAGAGAACCTTTGGGTAAGAACGAATTATCTACGAGAGAGAATTAGGGAATAGATAAATTAAATAAAACGAAAAAAAAAGTCAATTATACTGTCTATTTAAGAACAAATAAAAAAAGAGTTTTGATTGCAGTTTCTACTTCACCTGCTTATCAATACAATTTTTTTTTTTAATTATTCTCTGGGGTTTTATATTCCTTTTTTTTTTCTTTTTAGAATTATTCCAAATACATTTTATTACCTTCCATCCCTCTTCTCCTCTCTACTTTTATTTGTGTTTTCAAGGTTTTAGTTCTCCCAAAATTACCTCCTCCTCTTCATTGAAATTTTTTTTGGGGGAAAAAACAAAAAGTCTGGGGAATAACACAAATATATAAAAGAAAAGGGGGGGAAAAAAAAAAAATCAGGAAAAAAAAAACAAACTACAAGGAACAACAAAAAGCAACGATCACAGGCTTACCCGAGCCTACTTTTCTTTTCATGACTTTTTAAATCATAAAGGCTTCAGTAAGGACAAAGGATGTGAGGGTGAAATAGAAACCAAATATATATATATATGTAGAGAAGGGTAGAACAAAAAAAAAAAAAAAAACATTGAGAAAGGTGTTTCTTGTCCAAGGATTAAATAACAATTCAGGGAAAAGTAAAAAAAAAAATAAAAAAAGAGTGAGGAATATTTAAGAGAGGTGTGAAATTAAAAATATTTCCGTTTTGATGGGGGATTTCATTTCATTAATTTGTCTTTTTTTCTTTTCCTTTTCGTTTTGGTTTTATTACTTTTAAAAGTAGAATGCAGACGAAGGCATAAAGAAAGTTAGATTTAAAATATAAAAGAAAACAAAAAGGGGGAGATAAAAGACAGGAAAAAAAAAAAAAAAAAAAAACGCTTTCATTAAATTCTTTTTATTTATTTTTTTTCATTAGATATTGCATTACATTTAAAAATACTTATTTCTTCCTCCCCCGAAAAAAAAAAAAAAAAAACATACAAACACAGAAAAGGGTAAGGTAGAAATAAAGTGAGAGGCATTCTGTGTTTGCATGAAATACATGGGGTAAAGAAATATTTATTACCATCATTGGCATTAATAATATTCACAATAAAAACCAAGTATTAAAAAAGGGTCCAAAAGAAAGGAATATCAAACCATACACACACACAGACACACAGACACACACGAGTCAAAGAGACACGCATATGCACAGAAAATATATATATATATATATATATATATATCATAACTAAATTTATTTAACCAAATATAAATAAAAATAAAAATAAAGGTGTTCGAGAAAATAAAACAAAAAAAAAAAAAGTCATATAATTATAATTATTATTCTACTATTATTATTATTAATAATAATAATAATAATAAAACAAAATAACCTCATGGGTATCCCCAGTACTCCCCCAGTACTCTCCCTGCTACTCTATGGGCGGGTGACCTCAGGCTGGCTCCCCCCTCCCACTCTGTTGCCCGCCTCATCTCTTTCTTCCTCGGGGGGGAGTGACATATCGAATGGGGCCTCCCCGAGGGTGGCGGCCTCCGCCAGGGCCCGCGCCTCCTCCTTCACCCGCCGCCGCTCCACCAACACCACCCGACTGAAGCGGCGGTACTCCCAGTGGACGTATGCAATCGAGAGGAACGCGCTGCAGTTTAGCCCAAGGAAAAATAACAATGGCATTAGCACACAATTGCGGCCCAGGCAGACCGTCTGCCCCTGCTTCTCCGCCTCCCGCGTGTACCACTCGCCATAGGTGAGGCGATTGAGGAAAATAGTAGAAAACATCGTGGCGAGGAAGCAAAAGTTGTAATGCTTAGCGGGGTCTCTCGCAAAGATGGTGCGGGCGACAAGAACAATCACAGCGGCGCAGAATCCATTACCAAGAGCTGCCATTACATAGGGAACAATAAGAGCAGATTTGGGTAAAACGAGGAAAAATATCATGCATAACATAACACACACTACAGGGAAGAAAAGAGCAATGGTAATAGGGACTCGCTCCTCCGCCTTACGTTTCTGAGACCAAACTTCAAAATAACTCATTAAAAGACGACCCACAGCACTTCCAACACCATTTAAAACGGTTAAAAGTGTACCAAGTTCATTCCCAACTGGTTCACCTGCAAGTGCAGCATAGATAAATCGGGCATTAAAAATAATAACAAATTCTGAACCAACAATACAAAAGTAAGACCATAGGAGAGCCCACATTTTTGGAGTACGAATATTTTGAAAAAAACTTGTTTGATATTGAGGTGCAATATAATCTACATCTGTTTCCACTTCAGCTGGGACTCCATCTTCAGATGCTACAGGTTCTTTTTTAGCTAACTCTCTATCTGAAGATTCTTGAGTTCCATCTAATTCATCACGATGAGGATTAGATGGTTGTTTAGATTCCAAACATGATAAAGGTAATGCCATAACAGGGTAAGTAACAACAATTGCAATAAGAATTGAAGTAAATATAATGCGATCGTTAGATGATAAACCGAGATAAGCTACAAGTGCACTTTGTAAAGGTAAATAAATAACTAAAACAATGACAAAAGTTAAACCAATAACAAAGCGAATTCTTGGTGGTACTTGGCGTAAGTAAACTGCTTTACGTGCATTTCTTCTTTCTTTTTCTTCAATACTTAAATGATTTTCTTCATATCCAGTTAAATGATATGATGGAAGTGTTACAAATATACAGCATGCAGTTCCAGCAGAAAGTACAAGTGCAATAAGAAAATAAAAATATTGATCTGGTTTACCATTAAAAAAAGTTAATTGAATACTTCCAACTATAGCAGAACCTAATCCAATGTATGATTTCATAATAGCTACAAGAGCACCTTTATGAGAAGGAAAATGACTCATTACTGTCATCATACATCCCAAATCAAATAACGTACAACCAACATTAAGAATAGCGTTAAATACACTCAACCTTAAAACGGAACCTTCAATTACATTTCCAAAAACGAGAGCCAATAATAAAGCACCGAGTGGAAATAAAACGGATGCCAAAAAAAAAATTGGTCTTGGGCCAAAATGGTCAAAGATGAATGCGTATGGTAATACAAAATAACAGAAAACAAGACCAACTGTACTAATAGTTGAGATATCTCTTCCAGTAAGATTATAGCGACTTTGCATCTCTCCAGAGATAAGATTAAACGCATACCTAAGTGAGGTACAAATACAACCATAAGCACCAATTGCCATGATAGCAAAACGGCGTGGTTCACTGATGGGCTTTTGCGGCCCAGTCGGCAGACGCTGAACAAGTTTCTCTTCTTGCATTTCGTCCTTCTGCAATAATATTAGATAATCCTACTTCTTAAATATCTGTTTTTTATTGTTTTATTTTTTCTTCGTTTGAATTTTTTAAACTTCTTTCCGTATCAGGTATAAAAAAAATATTAAATACTTCTTTGTATTATATTCTTATTCTTTTTTTTTTTTTTTGTTATATTATGACTTTGTTCTCCTCCCTTGTTTTTATTCTAGAGAAACAATATAAATAGTTTTTTTTTTTCTTTTTTTTTTTGCAAAAAAAAAAGGGAGGAAAAAATACATACAAACACATATACATTGTAATAATAAGGCAAAAAATTAAATATTAAATATTAATAATAATAATAAAAGATCTGATAGCATCAAGTTGATTTCCCATGTATAATAAAATATTTTCTATATATATATATATATATATATACTAAAAATAAAAAATCAAAAAAAAAATCTGCCCCATTTATCATAAATCCTTCCCCTACACCCATAGTTATGGCAAAAAGAGATATCTTGTACCTCATTTCAGAATAGAAAGGAATAATAATAATTTCATTAAAATAGGGAGGTAGGAGAAATCACACGATAAAATTTCGCTTGCACAAGAAAAAAAAAAAAAAATGGAATAAACAATGAGATGAAAAGAAAAAAAAAAAAAAAAGAAATAACATTAAAAAAGTAAAGAAATGAAAATATTGAAATAAAAAACATATTTATTGTCTTGAATTTCAAATGCAGAATAAAAAAATAAAAATTTAAAATATAATCAATAGGTTAAGAAACCAAATATATGCATTAAATTAAAATATTTAACTATGCATGCGTTCTTCACCATTGCTTGATAGTATATATTTTTTTTTGCAGTATATGCAATGTCATAGGATAAAAGAGAAAAAAAACTATATAAAAATAAAACAAAAACACTTTAATAAGAAAAGGAATGAGAAGGAAAAGGCCAAAAAAAAAAAAAAAAACACGCTATCATCAAAAAATTATATATCCCACTCCTTTTTTTTTTTTGATTTTTGAGGGAAATTAGTTTATATACCATTATATTTCTAGACATATTTCCAGACATATTTATATGTATATATATATAGAGAGAGAGAGAGTGTGTGTGTGTGTGTGATTATCAATGTATACTCCCTTCCTCCCTTCCTCTTACTTGTTTTGCTCCACTCCCTCCTCCCCCTCGGGCTCCCCCTCCTCCTCATACCTCTCCAGGGCCTGCTGGTTGAGTCTGCGATACTCCCAGTGGACGTAGGCGTTGGCGAGGAGGCCGGAGAGGCTCAGGCCCAGCAAGACGAGCAGGGGGAGCTGCACACACTGGCGGTGCAGGCAGAGATCCACCCCCCGCCGCCGCGCCTCCCGCGTGTACCACTCCCCATAGAGCAGACGATTGAGGAAAATGGTAGAGCAGGTGGTGGCGAAAAAGCAAAAATTATAATGTAATCCGGCATCTTTAGCATAAATTGTATTTACTACAAGAATAGTAACGGCAGCGATAATACCATTCCCTATTGCGCCAATAACGTAGGGTAATGGTAATACTTGTTTACTTTTAATTGTAAGGAATAGTACTACCATTATTATAATACATATAGAAGGTAAAAAAAGTGAAAGTGTAATAGGAATACGATCTTTTGGTTTACGTTTTTGTGACCAAACTTCAAGGTAACTCATAAAAAGGCGACCAGCTGCACTTCCAACACCATTTAAAACTGTTAATAATGTACTAAGAGAATCATCAACTTCTTCTCCAGATAAAGCTGCAAAAAAAAATCTAGCATTTGTAATAACAACAAATTCTGTACCAAGTGTACAAAAGAGTGACCAAAATATAGCCCAAAGTTTTATTGTACAAATACTTTGCATAAACCTTGTTTGATATTGAGGTGCCACATAATCAATTTCAGCCAATGGAGTATCTGGTAATATATCTCTTACAGGTTCTTCATGTATTTCATCTTCTTTCCTTTGAGAAACACGGCGCCAAATTTTCCAACTCTGATCAAGCCATTTAAAAGGCATAGCAACAATAGGATAAATACATAAAAGAACAATTGTAACAATAGCAAAGGAATTTCTATAATTCCATGATAAATTCTTATATGCTACTAATGCTCCTTGTAATGGTAAAAAAATAATAAAAATTACAACAATTACAAATCCAATAGCAAATCTTAATGAAGGTGGGTCTTGAGTCAAATAAACAGCTTTTGTTGTGATACGTTTTTCTGCTTCTTCATCTGTTAATTTTCGTCTTTCATAATCTGTTAAAACATATGGTGGTTGCCGTACTAAAGCTAATACGATAATTCCTATAGCACCTCCAAAACCCATTAGAAAATAAAAGTAATTTGTTGGTTGTGCTTCAAAATATGCAAGTTGAATAACTCCAATAATTGCAGAACCCAAACCAATATATGTTTTCATTACTGCCACAATTACTCCTTTTCGAGTAGGAAATACACTTAAAACTGTTACAACGCATGCAAGATCGTAAACTCCAGTACCGAAATTAAAAATTCCGTTAAAAATACAAAGTCTTACTACTGTACCAGTTATAGTTCCATTAAAGGTTAAAGCCATTAGGAATGCCCCAATAGTGATAAGGAAAAAACCAAGTATTAAAACAGGTACAACACCAAAGTAATCATAAACAAAAGCATATGGTATACCAAAGTATGCAAAAACGATACCAACTGTACTTATTGTTGACATATCAGCTTGTGAAAGATTATAAGCTCTTCGAAGATCTTCACTGAATATATTAAATCCAAAAGAAAGAGAAACACTTATACAACCAAAGGCACCTGCCACTAACATAGCAAATCTTTTTGGTTCACTTAATGGTTTCTGAGCCTCTGGCAAACGAATATCAACTGTTTCATCACTTTCATCATTTTTATGAGACATATTTAAAAATATAATATTATGATAATTTATTATACTTAATTTTTCTTTCTTTTCTTTTTCTTCTTCTTCTTCTTGTTGCTGTTGTTGTTGTTTTTGTTGTTGTTGTTGTTCTGTTCTGTTCTGTTCTGTTTTGTTCTGTTTTAATACTTTTAATACTTTTTTTTGAAATAAAAAGAAGGGCAGAGAAAGAAATTAAAAGCATATGTGGTGTGTACCCTAGATTATCAGATACCATTGAAAAAAATAAGAAAAAAAGACACAATAGTGAAACAATATATTCTTACTAATTTATTTCTATATGCGTGAATACGCAGATATTTAAAAAATAATACGGATAGAATAAAATAGATCAAATAATTATTTTATTACTTCATATGTGAAACATAAAACAAAAAATAAAAATAAAAATAAAGATATCATTTTAAATATTATCATCGTTACTATTTTAACTGATAGCTCGTTAAATAGCAGTCCTTACAAGATTACAAAATTCCATCACAGCTCCACTTACGGTAGTTTTTCTTATTGTTCTTCTTTCTTCCTCCTGTTCATCTTTAAAATTTGAATAATTTCCCACAAATTTTTCTTCCATTTTTTGCAAAATTTCAGGTAATAAAACGTAGGCCACAGGAGTATAACGGTAAACACCCAAGGGTGCAAGAAAACGTAACCAACGTTTTAAACGAAATAATAATCGATGAATTTCTGTGATTTTAATTTCATCACTTATCACAATATCAAGTGAAAGCCAAGAGTCTAATGTGGCACATAAACGATATAATAAAACAGACATAAGAACACAAGATATATCAAGTACAACATTTGAACATGATGATAATCCCAAAGAAGAATTATGAGAAGAAGAAGAAGAAAGTAAATTTTGAAATTCTTTTACATGAGGTGGAGTTAAAAGTATTAATCGTGAAGAAGTTAAAGGAGGTCTAGTACCAGATGATGCATCAATTGTTGAAATTGAAGAAGAAGAAGAAGAAAAGTTTAGTGAAGATAGTAATTGTGGAATTTCTTCTCCAACTGAAAAATTAATTAATACGTTTTTTAGCTTTGAAACTGCTTCCAAAATATCTGATAATGTAGGCAAAACTTCTATCTCAGTTGTATTATTATTATTATTATTATTATTATTATTATTATTATTATTTGAAGATTGAGAGTTTTTTTCATCTATTGGTGCTCGTCTTAATCGAAAAGTGTGACGTGGTCCCTCTTGTCTCTTTGGTTCTTCCTGTAAAGAAGGCATCGTATTACTCGTTTTATTAGGAGTTGATGCTAATATAGTATTATTATTATTATTATTATTATTATTATTAGTTGTTGTTGATTTTGTTGTCTTATTATTTTCTGTAGTATCTAGTGGTATTTCACTGTAGATATAACTGTTCATAAGAACTAACAGCCGTGTTTCAATTTCTATTTTAATTGTTTCTTCACTTACATTAGATGACTCTAATAGTTGCCAAATACGCTCCGAAATGTGAAGTTGTGCCACGGGACATCGTAATGCTAACGCCGTTAAAAATGCTGAACTATTTTTCATTATACCAATATTATTATTATTATTATTATTATTATTATTATTATTAATTTGTCTAGCTTCTATCATCGCCTGCTCCTTTCCTTCTTCCTCCCCAGTTTCCTCTTTCTTAAGATCTTCAAAAGATGGAACAAAAAACATTTCTTCTGGGTGATCGAGGGCCCGACGCACATATAAGGCTGACATACTGTGACCATAATATAATGAAAATAATAAAGCATTCGCCGCTTGCAAAATAGTTGCATTTTGTTTTTGTGATTCTCCACCAGGAACACAGGCTGCATCTTTTTCTACTATTCGTAATCCATATGCTAATATTTTATTATGAGGTGTATTATTATTATTATTATTATTATTATTATTATTAGTAGTAGTAGTATTAGAAATAGAATTTGTTTCTTTTATTTTTTCTTCTTTTTCTTTTTCTTTTTCTTTTTCTTTTTCTTCTAAATCTTGATGTTTCTTAATTTCATCTAACCAAAGATATAGCATGATGTGAGATATTAAAACCATTGGTCCTTCAAATAATGTTGATTGACTACCTTCATCTTCAAAACTATCAGCATTATTATTATTAATATTATTCTCCCCTCCAATAAGAGGAAAAACTAAAACTTTTGAAATAGAAGGCCAAAAACCAGAGCAATTACCTTGTGTTAAAAGTAAATGTAATGAACTACACATTCCCTCTTTATTAGCTTCAGGTGCAACAAGTTTCTGCCACTGTTTTCTCCATGAAGGTAATACTGAAGTATTTAATACTTCTCTTCGAACAATCTCTAATGTTTCTTTAGAATAATGTAAAACTATATAAGTTGCAAGTCCAGGTGGAAGTTCACTAAGTGAAAGAGGTTTTGGTATATCACTTGTTAAACTCCAGTAGTAAACTAATTTAGATAAAAATACTTCTGCTTCTTTTCCAACAAACTCTGCCGGTAGTTGCCTCTTATTTTGCATATTTACATTATCTTCTAATTGTGTAAAGGGAAGCATAGAATTCTTTTTATTTTCAACTTTTAAAGAAGAAAGTGTGGATTGCATTTTTACATTTCTACATTGCATTATACATTCTGCTGGCCTAAAATAAAATATATGACTTTGTTGAATTAATTCTCTCTTATCATATAATGGACTCAATATATGAAAGAGTAAATGACGACATTTCTCCTCTTGAAGTCCTCCTGCAAAAATAAGACGAAGTGTTAATTCCCCCCGCTCTTCTGGTGATAAATGTGGAATTGCAATTTCTCTTGTCTTGTGAAGCATAAAAGAAATAACAGAATTTAAAAGTGTATTCGCAGATTCCTTCTCTGTTGCACATAGGGAACATAACTGTATAATATTTTCCATTTTATTTCTATTTTTATTTAATTTTTAATTATTATTACTTTTTTTTTTTTTTTTTGGATTAGGAGGTAGGATTCAAAAGAATTTCACTTTAGACCTCTTCCCGTCCTCCTCCCACTCCTCTCCTTTTGATGAACTGAGAAATTTATAATTTAAATAGGGAAATGTCAAAGAGGGGGAAATATATATATATATATATATAAAGAAAATAAAATATACTCACAAAATAGAAGAATGATAGTTTTATATTTAAAATAATAAAAGGGAAAAAAAAAAAAAAAAAAAGAGCGAATAATAATAATAAAAATAAAGAAATAAAATTTAATTTAAAAGTGGAAAGGAATAGGACTAAAATAATAGAAAATTAGGGAAATCTGAAGAAAGTCAAACTGTTCTTTTAATTATTTTTTTTTTTTTCCTCTCTCTTATATAAAATAAATAATGCAAATAAATACGCTTGTATGCATTATGCATACTTTTTATTTCCTAGAGAATATATTTATATGTATATTCCTACTTTTTATAAAGACACTAAGAATATAAAAAAAAAAAAAAAAAAATTTCTCTTTTATTATTTATTTACTTTTTGATATATAAAAATCCTACGCAGATGTTATCAACCCTGCTTTCTCTACCAAAGAGGCTCGTAATAAATTTTGCTTTTAAAGTATAATTTTCGTCTGTAACAAGCAAGTAATAAGAGAGAACTAATAAAAAAACAGATAAAAGACGAATAGGATGTCTCAATTTAACACTATGTGGTCAAACCAAAGAATTTTTTATTTAAAAAGGAGGATTAAAAAGATCTTACGCGTACTCATATTTCAAAAACAAATATATAAAATAAATATTCCCACTACTTTTAAGTTCTTTAATTATTTTTATTCTTATATTTCAGATATCTTTTACCTAAATCTAGTCAAATTTAATGTCTACAAGATCCATCATTCTATTTTATTTTCTTCTTTTCTTTTTGTTAGCCTAGTCTCTTTATTATTATTATTATTATTATTATTATTATTATTACTTAAATGGGAAGAGAGGGGTCGGAAAGTCTCTCCACTTAAGAATTTCTGTTTCGTTAAGGTAACAAAGTGCGAAAGAATGAAAAAATGAGAGAAGATAGCAAAGACAGAAGTTTAAAAAAAAAGTTAATTTCTCCTCTCAGTTTGGTGTATTTTACGTAACTTGACATACATTTCCTTCACGTTTGTGTGTTATTGTTATGTTTTTTTTATTTTTTGTAATGTGCACACATAAGTGAAATAATTGTGAAATAATAAATCATTGAACGAAATGTGAGTACGTATGTGTTTTGAAAAAAAACACACAATGATGTGAAAAAAAAGCACTTCAATAATTGCCCCACTTTTTTAATTTCTATTATTATTATTATTATTATTATTTTATTATTTTATTATTATTATTTTTTTTTTTTACAGACAAAAAAAAAAACACACAAATACTACGGGAGTAAGCCTGTGTCAATGTCTGCTTTACATCTTTAATTTCCCTCTTTTAAAACCACTTTTTATTATGATTTTGATAGGGCAAAAAAGACAGATAACTTAAGAGAGGGGACGATAATAGCTGAAAACGTCAATAAAGAAAAACCAAACCAAACAAGAGAAAAATGAAAATAAAAAGAAAAATAGATAAAATCCCGCCCCCGCCCCCCAAAAAAAAAAAGAAAGAAAGGGAAAGGGAAAAGGAAAAGGAAAGGGGGGGAAATAAAATACAAACAAAATGGCACCTAGAAATACAAATCTCTACAAATAATAACATTTCCAAAAGGAAAAGTGACTTTGAAAAAATATATATATAAGCATAGGTAAAATAAAAACAAAAAAAAAACCCTGTTATTAAAAAGAGAGTAAATAGTCCAGTTTCCACCCCAATCTCCCTACCCCAAACCCTTCATTTCATACACGTATATTTCCTCCCATTTGTTAAATACAACACCTTATTTATTTATTTATTTATTTTTTTTTTTTTTTTAGGAGGTACAAAAATCAAGTTAAGAAGAATGTTTCACTTCACTTGTAAACTTAACTTTTGTACCAGTTTACCATCAAAAAAATAGTGATGAAAACCGTATAAAAACAATGTATTCCTAAAATCACTTATCTTCTAAAAATTCCTTTCCTAAACACAACAAAATAAAAAAAAATAAAATAAACACACTCCTTTAGTTACCGTGGACGTGACTTTACCCGATGCCGCTCCACCGTGGCGATGGGCACCACCTCATCAAAGGGGCGGTCGGCGGGGGGCGAGAGGACCTCCGCGGCGTTGAG
>JASANY010000689.1:0-21827 GCA_030849755.1 Trypanosoma avium
GATTTAGTTATTCTAAATAAAAATATTTGAAAAAAAAAAAAAAATACAGTAGTTGATACAATCACATAAGAAAAAAAAAAAAAAAGGGTACAGACACACATACATACAGAAAGTCCTTAAAAAGAATAAAATAAGTCAAAATAATAATAAAAGATATAATCAAGCCCATGATGTACCAAGGAACATCAAAAAATGACGTTCTGAAATAGTAAAGAAATCTTTTTTTTTTCTTTATTTTTTTTTTCAGGGTCTAGCACAGTCCCCCTTTTAAAAGCAAGAAAAAAAAAAGGAAAAAAGTGCTTAAAATTCAGGAAATTAAAATGACTTTTAATAAGCACTCCATAATAGCAATAGAAAAGAAAAAAAGTTTTTTTTTTTTTGTTTATTTTATTATTATTATTATTATTATTTTTTTTTTTAGATAATTTTTATTATTATTTATTTATTTTTTTTTTTTCCCCTTTGGTATTCACTGCACAATTCAGTTGAAATAAATGGAGAGAACTGCCAACAAAAGCAATGATTCTGAACACAACCACTTCAGAATAAAACTCCCATCATTTTTAATATCACTTAAATTATTTACCTTGACAGATTCATTAGTGGTTCCATTATTTTTATTATTAGTTTTAGTAGATTCCTTCTGAGAGGATTTATGCACTGTATTCTCTTTTTCATTATTATTACTTGTGTTAGATGGTGAGACTGCTGTTGAAGAAGAATTATCAGCATTTCTTGCAGTTTTCTCAGCTTGGTTTACTGGGGAATTTGAAGATGTAGTTTGACCTTCATTATTAGAATTAGTTGCAGGTAATGAAGTTTCTTTTGGTTTATTAGCTTTTTCTTGAGCTCGTATTTTTGCCGATTTTGCATCCTCAAGTGCTTTACGAGTATTATTTGCAGCAAGTTCACAATTTAGCATTGATACTTCAGCATTTTTAGCTAAATTAACTGTTTTTTGTGCCATTGTTTTTGGACTGCTTCTTCTGTTAAATGGAATCATATTATTTAAATTCTTTACAGCTGTTTCAAGTGCTTCCATTTCTTTTATTTCAATCTTAATTGCTCGTATTGCAGATACACAAAACCACAAGGCATTTTCAGCGGTTACCAATTCCTCTGTTATATTTACTTTTTTCCCTTTAGAAGTATTTACTGCTTTAATTTGTTTTATTTCTTCTTCAATGTTTTGTTTAATTTCTTCAACTTCTTTTAATGCGGTTTTAGTTCGATTTAAGGCTTTTGTAACATTTGCAACTGCTTCTTTACCATCTTTAATAGCCTGTTGTTTTGGGTCCCCTGCTGATAATTGTGTATTTAATTCTTGGGATTTTAATAATGAAATTATACGATTTTTATTATCACTTTCACTCTTCAATAGTTTATGCTCGGTGGAAGAAACAATTGAAGTGCAAAATAGTGCAAATATTAAAAACCAAAGAAAAAATAGGTTGCGTAACATTATAATTTTTTTTTTTTGTCTTTATTATTGATTTTCTAATATTTTTTAAAATAAAATAATAAAAAAAGAGAAATAATAATAATAACGCAAAAATTAAATAAAAATTAGCAAATTTCATTTAAAAGAAAAAAATTAAATATATTTTATGATAGAAATAATAATAAAAAATAGTAGTAGATGCGACAATAACAAAAATAATCAAAATATCATGACGCCATTTTAAAATAATATTAAAAAAAAAAAAAAAACAATTGTAGATAATATTTTATGTATGTATATATGTAACAGAGTATAAATATATATATATATATATTTTTTTTTACCTATCATTCATACAAAAAAAAAATACAAACATTACGTTAAACACAGATATTCAGAATCAGACAAACAAACAAAAGAAAAGAGTCAATTCCCTTTTTTTTTTTTTTTTCTTCACTCTTTTTTCATCTCTTAATTTAATTTATCATATGTCATTCGTAATGCTTCTTCAAGTTTATCATGTGAGGGCATTCGTGTTGTTTCCCCATACACAGCAAATGTTAACGGTTTACGAATCATATTTGCACACACTCGCTTTAATCCATCAATTGTAATATCTCTCGTTCCCTCCACTGTTTCATTTGCTGTAATAATATGTTGATGCACCACCATATTAAATCCCATATCTGATAACAATTGTTCTCTTCCTTCTCCTAATAAAATAAGCTGCGATCGTAATTGATTTTTTGCCATTTCAAGATGCTGTGGACTCACGCGTTGACAAATTGAAGCAGCTTGAAATATCATTACTTTTAATAACGAATACACAGATTCATGTGGGGCGGTTCCATATAATCCAATAAGTCCACCATCACTATACCAAGCTGTAATACATTCCAATCCATGTAAAAATCCTTCGCGACTTAACACTTCACGAAATAATTTTGTTTGCATGCCTTTCCCAGGCCCACCAGAACTAAAAGAAGTCCCACCCCCAAGTAAAGTTTGAATAACACTAATTGTATAATAATCTGGGTGATTTATTGGAACGCCTTGATAAAAAAGTGCTACATGACTTAAACTTTTTTCACGAAATTTATTCATACTTTCAGGGGCTTCGGTTTGTTGAATAAGTCGACTTCCACCAGTGTATGGGGAATGAATTGGTGTTTTTAATAAATCCAATGAAATATTAGAATTATTAAATTGAAGAATTTTTTCAGCTTCTAATGCAAAACTTTTATGATCGGCAACACCTGTAGCCGCAAGAACAGTTCTTTCAGGTCGTGTACACGCTTGATGAAATTCTGTAAAATTTTTTAATGTTAATTTTTCAACTTCTTCACTTGTTGGATTTAATGGCCGCCCAAGTCCTTTTCCATTCCAACCAGCCTCATGCACTAATTCAAAACACACACTTGTAGCATCTCTACTATACATCATAGCACGTCTTAATGTTTTTTCTTTTGCAATTTGAAATTCATTTTCATCCTGAGTTGGGTGTAAACACATCGCATTTAAAAGTTCAAGTCCATCTTTTTTATGATATTGTGGCACCATTAACATTACAGACATAGCTTCTTTATTATTTACAACTTTAAATGCATTACCTAGTGTTCCCAAGGTTTGACTGATTTCTCGACTAGAATATATTTGATTACTTCGAAGAGGTAATGATTCAAATACGGCGGCAGCACCAGCATTGTTTTCATTTTCAAATTTAGTTCCATTTAACATAAATAATCCCATTCCTGTAATTCCACTACCATCATCACATGTAAGGACACGTAAACCGTTAGAAAGATGAGAGAGAATATAATTTTCTTTCGTTATAGTACGCACAATATCGCGTCTTAAAAGGCATCGACGTAGCATTGACTATAAAATATATAAATATAATTTAATCTAAAGAAAAAATATATATATATTTTTTTAAATATTACTCTTGTTTGATGTTTTCTTTTTTTCCCTTTTTTTTTTGTTAATATTATTATTATTATTAAATTTTGCCTTTTTATTATATATTTCTGTCAATTTATCTGTTATAAACACTCTCTTACACACACTCTATTTCTTTCTCTCTCTCTCTCTCTTTCTCTTTCTATATTTAATCAAAGTAAAAAAAAAAAAAAAAATGAATTGAAGAGAGTATAAATATATATTATTCATTAACGAAATTAAGTCAAAAAAAAAAAAAAAAAAAATCCCCTTTTGGATGATTACCTTCAAATTCCTTCCTTTATTCTTCTTACCATCATCCTTCGTAAATAATAATAAATAAATAACAATAACAATAAATAAATTCCTTATTTTTTTTTTTCTCTTTCTCTCTCTCTCTTCCAATTTCACAAATACTACTATTACTATTACTATTACTATTATTTAAGGCCACCTTGAACGAAATGTTTGTTGTGTTGCCGCCATTGCAACAAGTTCCTCACATGGTGGAGGAAATAATGCATCCCCAAACGCTCTATTATAAATACGCATTCGATGAATTATATTTGTTAACCCAAACTTATCACTATAATAACAAATTCCTCCTTTCCAAGCTGGAAATCCATAACCAAATGTCATAGCAATATCAATAGCAGATGAACTTATAACAGCCCCATCACGTAATATCATTACAGCTTCATTAATCATTGCAAATAATATACGTTCAATAATTTCAGTTTCACTAATATCACGACGTAAAATACCTTTTTGGCGACACACGTTTAATATTAATAATTCAACATTTCTATCTGGGTGGGGTTTCATTTGTAGAGAACTTCCTCCTTTACGCCATACGCCCCATGTTTCTGATATTTTATCATCCTCTCGTTTCCAACTAGGAAACCAAAAAGAAGAATTAGAAGAATTTAATATATTTCCTTTTTTATTATTATTTTTCTCATAACTATACCAACCAAGTCCTGTTTTTTGTCCAAGACGTCCTTCTTGTATTAATACATTTGGTATTGTAAAAACATCTGTAGATGGGAAAAATAATTTCTTTTGTTTGATAAGTGAATTTCTAATATTAGACATAAAATCAATTCCTGCTATATCTTCCATAGCAAATAAACCAAGACGAAAACCAAATTTTCGTAAAGCGCGATCTATTTCTATTGGAAATGCACCTTGTTCTAACATTGTAAGAGCTTGAAATAATCCTTTAGAAATAATTTTCGTACTAAAACTTCCATCAATATCATTTGTTAAAATCATTGATTTATGAAACATTTTACCTATTCGTATTGCTTGAAGTATAGTAGCTTTATCAGTAGATTTTGTTTGTATAATTTCTAAAAAAGGTGTAACATCTGAAGGAGGAATAAAATGCATTCCAATTACTTTCTCTGGTCTTTTAGTATATTTCGCTAATTCTCCTATACTTAATGAAGATGCACTTGTTGCAATAATACAATGTGGTGGACACACACAACTTAAACGTGTAAAAACTTGTTTTTTAATTTCAATATCTTCTTTAACACATTCTATTATAATATCAACATTAGATAATAAATTAAGTAAATTATCATTATAAGAAACTATTTTTAATATTTCAAGACATTTTTTATAATTTTCATGAGATAAACGTTCATTTTTTATATCCAATTCTAATTCTGATTTAATTAAACGTAAAACACGTTGACATTCTTCTTTATTTATTTCTATTACTATTACAGGAATCATTTTACGTAATGCAAGGAGAGTAACACCTATACCAACAGTACCACATCCTATAACTCCTAAACAATGAATTAATTTTTCATTATTAAAAGTTTTTAAAAGAGTTGGAACCCCAATACCTAATATAGAAGAAGATGAACGTAAAAGATATTGCATAGCTTGAGCCTCGGGAGACTCTAAAGAAAGTTTAAATAATTTCATTTCTTCTTTTAAACCATCATTAAAGGTTGGTAAAATTGTAGCAGCACGTATTGCCTCAAGGCATCTAAAAGGAGCTTTAATATCTTTTGGAGTATTGGATCGAATTTTACGTTCTGTATAGCGAAATATTATTCGATTTATTAAAAAATTAGAAATTTTTGTATTTTCACAAGATATTCTACGAGGTTTATGCCATCCTGCTGCTAAACGAATTGCTTCTGTAACCACATCCGAATTACTATCAGAAGAACTCCTTCCATTACTATTATTATTATTACTATTATTATTATTTCCTTGTACAATATAATCTACAAGCCCAATATTAAATCCTTCCAAAGCATTTAATTTTTTTCCACTTGTTATCATTTCTAAAGCTGCACGAAGTCCAATTAATCTAGGTAATCTTTGCGTCCCACCACCACAAGGTATAATTCCCAATTGAACTTCAGGAAAAGAAAATATTGAAAATTGTGAGGCGACACGATAATGTGCGGCAAGCATTAATTCCATTCCACCAGAATAAACTAATCCATGCATCGCCGCAATTACAATTTTTTTACTATTTTCAATTATATTTGTTAGTGAAACAAGTGAAGGAATAGTACTTCCCTCATAACTTGTTTCAAACGCGGAGGATTTAAAATCATTTATATCAATACCACAGGAAAACACACCACCAGCTTCACCTGTAATAATAATACAACGAATATTATTATTAGATTCAGCTTGATGAAAGTAATATTGAATAGCAGCTCGCATATTAATTGTGAGAGGATTTATGATATCATAATGAAGAATTAAAATAGCACAATCTCCAGAGAATTCAAGGTGGCAGTAGCGTCGGTGACCAATATGAGAGATAACATTCTCCACACGATGCATTATTGAAATTAAGTAAAGAATTAATAGACAAATAAATAAATAAATAAATAAATAAATAGAGGGAGTACTACTGTATATATATATATATATATATATATATTTTTTATTATTATTATTACTTTGACCTTCCCTAATTGTGCTCCCTGAAACAGCTGAAATAAAAAGAAAAAAGAGAAAAAATTCAGGAAAAAAGTAAAAGGAATTCATTTAGAAAAAAAAAAAAAAAAAACCCAAACCATATTTATACATTTATTTCTTTATATATAACGATTAAAAGGAAAGATATTCTTCATAAATTAACCAACAAAAAATAATAATAATAATAATAATACTGTTGTAATAACGTTGCGTTAGAGTTATATATATATATATATTTTCTTTTATTATTATATATATGTTTTTCCTTTCTGTTCTCTCTCTCTCTCTCTCTCTCTTTTTTTTTTCTGTTGAATCCTTTAAACTTTTTTCCATTTACTTCTCTCTTCCCCACCCTCTTTTACAGACATAAATGCACCAATAGAGAGAGTAAAAATAATAAAATAAATTATAAAATAATAATAGTACTGTGATATTAATTAAATCCTCTTCCACTTTGAAATCTTCGCCAATCCCAAGGGCAATTATCCATTAATTTTGGATATAATAAACCTGCCGCTTCCATTTTCGAAAGATCAAGTCCTTTACAATCTAATTCTTTTTCCTCCTTACATTCATTAACAATATTATTATTATTATTATTATTATTATTATTATTAGCACCAGCAGCAGAGGTATTTGTATTTGATGAACATGAAGAAGCATAATTCGCAGCTTGAGATATTTTTTCACAATTTTCATTTCCTGAAGAATATGAAAATCTTTGTAAAAGTAATTGTACTGCAGGTGAGTCTGGTGCATTTATTTTCATTTCTTCTAATAAATTCGCTCCAAGAAGTTCAGACATAGCGGCACATTGAGCAAATAATACTTGCACTAATAAACTTGGCTCTGATGATAATGATGAATTTGATTTAGAAAATGCAGAAACAGGTTTTATATTATTGTTATTATTAATATTAATAGAAGAACGACGTGAAGATGTTGGACTTCCTACTAATCCTACTCCCATAATATTATTATGATTATTATTATTATTATTACTATTATTATTTTTTAATTCTTTTAATACCCACTTTTGTAATCGCTTGCGTGTTCCCTCCCCATTCCCAAGTCTTTCTCTTAAAAAACGAAAAAGTGGAAATAAATAAAATGCGGCTCGAACTCTATGACTCATTGGAATTATTAAAGGACCAACAGAAGGTGGAGCCATTCGAACTCGTGCCGCACGCCAATTATTATTAATATTATTAATATTATTATTATTATTAATATTATTATTAATATTAATTTGTTGCACCGGCTGATATCCTTTCGTGACTAATGAAACTAACTTATGCATCATATCAATTGCTTCTTCTTCTCCACCTAATAAAGCTAAACTTGGGGCAAGGTAAAGTAAATAAATTGGAAATTGCATTTTTAATACAGAAGTTAAGTGAAATGCAAGTAACTCCCGCCACCACTCCGCATTTCCACAAACACCAGCAGCCTGTTGTCGAATTAAATCTTCTGCTAATCGATAAAACACAAGACTTGTACAACTACGAAGAATATTAATAAAAGGTTTATCATTTACTCTTTCATTTAATATTCCAAAAGATATAATAGAGGATTGCCGAAATCCATCGAAATTATTACTATTACTAGTAAAAGAAAAGGAATTAGTTGGAGAATTTAATTCATTAAGAGATTCACTATCATGATTTTGTAAGGATAACTCCATATCTAGTAATTGTTGTAAAACAAATCGAATAAGTTCATTTCGGTAGGCAAGCATTTTATTATTTTGCATTGTAAATTCACTAAATCGTGTTACAAAAGGATTTGTCATAGAAGTTGATGTTGTGGAGGAGCCAATATTAATAGAAGCATCACTAAAATCAGCATCACTAGCAGACATAATAGGAGCTGTCATCTCAACAGGTTGTAAATTCTTATTTTTATTATTTTTATTATTATTATTATTATTATTATTATTAAAAAAATATTTGCCTTGTTGTTGACGTTGCGGATAGTAAGAAGAAGAAGAAAATCCAGCATCAGTTCCACTATCTTCAGAAGCACGTGAGTAATTCATTTCTCCTGAAGTTGATGCTGCAGATTCCATACTATTATTATTATTATTAATATTATCAATATACTTCCCTACTTCACTATGTGTTGGAAACAATGGAATATAAGCTTCTAATGCTAAATGTAAAAATAATGCCATACACGTTGTGTGATGTCGTTCTTCTTTCCATCGTCGTTTTGGAGTTAAATATCGCATGCATTGCTCTAATACATCTAAAACAATATCACTAGAATATTTACTTGCAATTGCATTTATAATTCTCATAATAGAATCTGCTGGAATTAATCTTCTAGCACCATCCATAACGGGTGGCCGCATATGAAATGGACGCATCGCAACTTCTAATACTCCTCTAACAGCATGTGGGGATTGTTCAATTAAAATTAAACAAACTTTTTCAAACGCGAGTTGAATTTTCTCATGCCAGCGGGTGATGGCTTTGATGGGGATTGTTTTGGTATTATTATGTTTATTAGTAGTATTATTATTAGTATTATTATTATTAGTATTCTTATTATTATTATGTTTATTAGTAGTATTATTATTATGATATCGTTGCATATCCACAGACTCCACTACCCGCCACCACGGCATTGTATGTAAAACACCTAACACAAGTAATCGTAATTCTGCTAAAGCACCAGGGCTACATTTAGAATTTAACCAAATTGTACAATCAGAAAGCCATTCTACAATTTCTCTATCTTTTTGCTCTGCAAGTGAAGTTCTTCTGAGAATATCAAATAAAACACGTTGTCGGTGTTCTTGTAACTGTTCTTCATGCAATTGTAATTGTAACTGATTTTGATTATTTATATTATTATTATTATTATTATTATTTATATTAATAGAAGAAGAAATAGGAGGAGGGGGCTTAGGGGTGGATCGAAGTAAAGGTGAGGCTGAAGCGGAGCGATCGCGCTTTCGCATTACTAATTGTATTAATAATAATAATTGTTATTATTATTAATAATAATAAATATTATTATGTTTAGTTTTTTTCTTTTCTATTTATTACTATTATTATTATGGGTTTTTTTTTTTTTTTTTGTAGTAGTGGGGATGAGAGAGAAAAAAGAAACCTTTAAATTTTGTGGCTTTATTTGTTAAGTATAATCAAAAAAACAGAAGACGTACATACAGAAAGAAAAATAAATAAAAAAATATATAATAATAAATTTCACATGTACATGAGATAAAAACAGCAAAAAATAAATAAATAGAACCATATATATATATATATATAGACAATCAAAGAAAAAAAAAAGGAAATAATATTTATTTGGTAAAATAGTAAAGTCTAGTTGAAATTAAATTTGTCATCTGTTTATTATTACTATGTGTTTATATATATATATAAATATATATATATAATAAAAAGCAAATATATATATATATATATATGGTTATTAAATGTGAAGATGAAAGATATTTGTGATTAAAAAAAAATATATATATATGTCTGTTCTAGTCATCAATTTCTCTTTAACTTTTGTTATTTTTATTCTAAATAAGAAATAAATATATTACAAAGAAGATTTATCCATTTCTTTACTTTTTGCCACTAAACGTAAATGTGTTTCAAGTGCACTTAAAGTCCAATAATGAATTTCATTCATATCATTAATAATACGAACACTTCCTCGTATACAAAACTTATGATCAATACTTTTTTTATTACAATTATTATTATTATTAGTATTATCAGTATTATTAGTATTATTACTTGAAATAAAATCCTCTGCCCCTTGAACTAAGTGTTCAACTTCTTTTGAAGTATCTGCAAATACAATTCGTCCCATAACAAATATATAATCATTTTCATTTAATATATCATACTCTACATCTTGTAATTCTTGAGAGTTATTTATCATCGTGTCTTCATCATAATATTCTTTTTTCATATTTCTTTCATTTAAAATAGCAGAATTATTATTATTATTATTATTATTATTTTCTTGGTCAAAAGCAGCTTCAGTAGAAGTTTGATTTATATTATTATTATTATTATTTTCTGTATGAATCCACATTACCGGAATCATTCCCGTAGTATCTGATACCAATAAAGCAGAGTATGAACGATTATTATTATTATTATTATTATTAACTATATTATTATTATTAATTATATTATTATTACTATTACTATTATTATTATTATTACAACGAGGACCCTCACATCGCACCACACGTCCTACAAAATAAACAATATTACAAGGAAATCCATCTAATAATAACGCCGCCTCACTAAAACGTAATGTATTAAATAATAATGCATAAATTAGTATAGGACGTGGGGTGTGAATCATTTTTGTAAATAATATTTGTTTATTATGTTTATTCGTTTCACTTTGTGTTTCATTGAAAGTATTCATATGAGAAAGTTTGTTGGTTGTGGAGTTAAAAGAACTTGAATTTAAATAATTATTATAATTGTGAGGAATTGTGATATCTCGTGTGTTGGATGATGTGAAAAAATGTGAAGCTGCTGATTTCATAAATATATATATATATATCTATCTAATATGATTTTCTTTTATTTTTCAAATTTGTCTCTAGTATTATTTTAAAAAAGGAAAAAAAAAAAAACAATATATATATATATATATATATAAATAAAACAGTATTTTTAGAAAATTCATCTAATATAATTATAATTATTCAAAGAATATATATATATATTTAAGCAATTTGTCAATAATAATTTCTTTTATTTCTATCTTTTTTATATTAAGACAATATCACAGAAATATAAATATATATAAAAGAAAGATTTTTTTTTTTTTTTTTTAAAGCAATAAAAGTCGCTACCAATTTATACACAGGGAAAAAAAAAAAGAGAATGATACAGGAAAGAGAGATATAAAAAAAAAAAGCATTTCTTTGTTGTTGTTTTTTTTTGTTGTTTTTTATTAATGTATATTAATATATTATATTATATATATATATATATTTCACTCTTTTTTTCTTTTTTTTTATTATATATTTTTAATTTACAAAACAGAATGTGAGTTACGAGCTACTAATGGAGTTAACTCTAAAGATGTAGGAAATACACTAGACAATGTAGAAATAGAAGAAACTCCCAACTGTACACTATTATTATTATTATGATTATTATTAATATTATTATTATTATTATTATGATTATTATTAGAAACTCCTGATAGCCCATCCATGTTTTTATTACTTGTTCTACTTGTAAAAGTGTTTTTCAATATATTTTCTATTATTTCCTTCTTTTTATTATTATTATTATTATTATTATTATTATTTAATTGTTTTACTCCTCTATTCACACTATATTGAGTTTCCCGCATTAATATAAATACTTCATCAGCAAATAACAAACACTTTTGCATTCCCACCTCAATACTTCCTTTATAAATTATTTTTAAAAATTGTTGCATGCGTTCCAAGTGTTTTAACATATTTATATTTAAACTTAATATTAATTCTGACATATAATCTGTTGTCTTTTCAAGTGTTAATATTCTTTGATGCGTTTCTATTAATGCATTTTCAGCTTTTATTCGACGTGATTGTTCTTGCTGTAATTGTTGTAATAATTGTGAGGTATTCATTGTGAGATAATTAATAGATTCTGAATTAGAAAGTAATATTAATGAATTATTATTATTATTATTATTATTATTATTATTTTCTTCTTGTTGTTGTTGTTCTTCTGTATTATTTAAAATATTATGAGGAAGATGAGATTGAATTATATTATTATTATTATTATTATTATTATTATTATTAAAGATTTCACCTGATAAAAGTTCTAGGGGAATTACTTTAAATGATGGTAACTCGTTTAAATGTCCTTCAAAGTATTTCATAAGGATATTATCAGAAATAGTAATATTATTATTAATATTATTATTATTATTATCAGATGACGATATTAAACTTTCTTCTTTTAATAAAGCTAAAGAATCCGTTTTTAATTCATTTTCATTTTCTTTATCATTATTATTATCATTATTATTATTATTATTATTAACTCTTGAATCAATATCATTTATAATTAAATTTGTATTATTTTTACTTTTATGCAGATTTGCCTTCAATGCCCGCTCCATCATGTGATCTAAAGCATCTTTACTTCTTTTAATAGGAGAAATAATTTCTTTTTCTTTATTATTACTATTATTATTATTATTATTATTATCTAATTTCACTTCATTCTGATTACTAGATATATTTGTTTTTATTTGTATTTCTCTTGAATTTGACATCATTATAATTTGATTTAAATGTGTAAATTGTGTTTTAATCCAACACAGTTCTTCTTCTAATAATTTCTTTTCATATAAGGACATTTCAATTAAATGATTATTATTATTTATTAATTCTTCTTCTTCTTCTTGAATAATAATAGATTCTAATTTTTCACTTAATTCATGAAGTAATTTCCATTGAACTTCTATATTTAAATCTTTAAAAGATATTGATTTATTATTATTATTATTATTATTATTATTATTAACTCCTGCTGCTAGTATTTCTAATATATATTTATATCTTCGCACACATTTAATAAATATTTCAGATCTCTGTGCTATTGCTCTAGTAGCAGCGGCTTTATTTAATAATACTTCACATGAAATATTGTTATTATTATTATTATTTTGTAACGCACACGCTACACTACATCTTGTACATAATGTAAATAGTGTAATTGGAATTATTTGATTTGAATTTATTTGATAATTTAAATTTATTTGATAATTTGAATTAAAATATATTTCAGGTGCATTTAACCAACCTGGGCTAGTACAGGAAGTTTCACAGAGCCAACATGTAAATAATTTTGTTTGTATATTAATATTATTAGTATGAAAGTTTTCATTTGCATGAACTTTCATATTATTACTATTATTATTATTATTACTATTTGAATTATTTTCATTTTGTTTTAATCTTTGTAACAGTTTTGCACTCACTCTAGTACTCCCACTTCGACTTTCTACTAATCCCATATTTGTATTATACTCTCGCCTTAATTTATTATTAATATTATTATTACTATTACTATTACTAGTATTACTATTACTTCTACTTTTATTATTATTATTTCTAGCTGAAATATCTTCATACATCTCTCGCCACATTGATAAATTACGGCCTCTTATAATATTATTATCTTTGATATTATTTCTATTATTAATATTATTATTATTATTATTATTATTATTATTAATATTACTACTTGTGGGATGGGTAATTTCACTGTAAAGTTCTAAAAGTTCATCGGCGAGGTGACCTGTCATAATTTAATAATATTTACTAAATTTAATATTTTTTTTTTTTCTTATTTACTTTTATATATATATATATAAATATATATATATATTTATTTATATTTATAATTTACTTTTCTATTCTCTTTCTATTGTTTCTCTTAAGAGGTGAAACCCCCCCCCCTCCCCCTTTTTTTTTTTTTTATTTTTGTTTTGTTTTTTCTATAGTACTAAAGGAAAAAATAAAAATAAAAAATAAAAAAGAATTTATTTAAAAAGAATTTTAATTAGAGTTACAAATAATATATATTTATATATATACATATATATATATTAGTTATTATTATTATTATTATTATTTCATTATTAAATAATCATTTCTTACTATTTCCGATGCATAAACTCAAAATATATCTCTAATTCTCTTTCTCTCTCAGTATGTGTGTTTTTTTCATTCTCGTTAAAATAATAAATAAATAAATATAAAAATAAAATAAGTAAATAAATAAATATATTTATATTTATCACTGTATGTATGTGTAAATTATTATTTTATTTCATTTTTTCTTTTTCCCCTCTCTCTACAGCCTCGTACATAAAAACTTTGTTTCTTTTATTTATTTTTTAGAATCAGAAATAAATATAAATAAATATAAAAGTAAATAGTTATATATATATATATATATTTCTATTCATATATATATTTATTTATTTCTTACAACTATAAAGATTGCAGCGCACATAAAAATAAGTACTTGAAGAAGTATACACATAATAATAATAATAATAATAATAAATAAAATAAATACAGATAAAACACTAATTTCCCCTTTTACAAACAAACACATACAGAAAAATAAATACAATAAATATATAAATATAAATACAATAAATATATATATATATATATATAAAAGAGAAAGGGAAAAAAAAAAAAGACTTGTACACTTAAACGAAACCAAAAATATATATTATTATAATTATAAGTACAACAATAATAATATTTAAATATATAAGCTGAGGGTTAACTCTTTTATTTATTTGAATTCATTTTTTTTTTTTCTTTTTGCTTTCAAGAATTAACAAAAATAAAATAAAAGAGAGAACAAAAAAAAAACAAAAACAAGGAAAAATGGACAATATTTAAAATAAAGATAAAAAAAAAATATATTATTATTATGATTATTATTATTATTATTATTATTTTTATTAAATAATAATAGAAAGAAAAATAAAATAATAATAAATAATAATCTCTCACTCAATTCCCAATCTTCATCCGCAGAAAACGCTTGTGTAAGAAAAGGAAAATAATAATAATAATAATAAAATAATAAAAAAAACAATAATAATATAAATAAACTCACCAAAAAAAAAAAAAAATAGAAAAAAATTCGAGACAAATAAAACAAAGAGTAAATCAATAGATGAGGAGGAGAAATAAAATAAAAATAATATATTTATATATCTACCAGATTCAATAAAAATAATAACTTCCCGCCCCCACGAAAAAAAAAAAAAATTAAATTAAATTTATTAATTAATAAAAGAAGGAAAAAAAAAAAAAAAAAGACCTTAACGATTTTTTTTTTGCTGAAATTATGAAGTTCACTAAATTTTTTTTTTCTCTTTTTTATTATTATTATCCTTTTTTTAAACCTTACCGCTTCATTGTGTTTTATTATTATATAAATATATATATATATATATATATATATATTTATATATTTATTTATATATTTTTTTTTACTTCTTATTTCACTCATAGAAACAGAGAAAACAATTTTAATAAAAACACACAGAATGGGAAAGTGGGAATAATAACAGCAAAAGCCAAAAAAAAAAAAAAAACATTATATATATATATATATTGTTTATTATTATTTGCTATTATATATATATATTTTTTTTAATAATAATAAATGCTTTACTCCGGTGCCTGTACAGTTGGTAAACGACGTGAATTACAAACTACACTAATTCCAGCAGACTTTTCCTCTTGTGAATTTGTTGTTTCACTCACACTACAGGTAGAATTATCAATTTGTCCTACTGATCCCCCAATATTATTATTATTTGTATATTTATTTCCACCATTTCCTCCAATAACAGCACGTACAACTTTTGCAAAGGCTGTTTTATGATTATCTGCTACTACTGTTTCTGATGTATTTATATTATTATTATTTATATTTATATTTTTAGTATTTACTACAAGATTAGGACTACTTTTTGCTGGGCTTCGTTGAATAAATTGTCGATACACTGGACGTGATGCGGCAGCAGAAGATCGCTGCATCACAGGTGTTTCAGGTATAGCTCTACTATTATTATTATTATTATTATTATTATTATTATTATTTGCAAAGGCAGAAAACTGAGGCATCACAAGATTAGAACTCCCTGATGAATGCTCTGCAAATATATATGAAGTTTGTGGTGGATTTACATTATTATTATTATTATTATTAGTATTTATTCCTGAAGTTAGCCCACTTCCACTATTCATAATAACTCGACTATTTCCTTGCGGAATTGCTTTTTGATAAAAAGGAATACTTAATGAATTTGAACGATATTTACGTATTAGAGCTGTGTGGGGAGTTTTAGGAACATCCACTAATGTTCCACTGCGTTGTCGAAATCGCATCACATCTACGGCTCGTGTTGAGGCGGAAGTTGGGGCACTATTAATATTTTGTGGGAGATGTGTTGTGAAAAGAGTTTTACCTCCCCCAGTATTATTATTATAATAATTATTATTATTATTAATAGTATTAGTGGGAATACGAAGATTTGGGACTAGTTTTCGCATTGTATTGGGCGGTGGGTGTGGTGTCGCACGTGATACATTAGTATTAGTATTAGTATTATTATTAGTATTATTATTATTAATTTGTGGGGCCCCAGTGGGAGAACTTTGAGAGCGTAGACTTGCCCGACGGGAGTGAACCTCCGCAGGGGCAATTTCTGCAGGCCGCCCATTAATACTAATATTTATATTATCATTAGAAACATCTGAATTAATTGTTGCTGATTCTGTTGTTGGATGTATTATAGGAGGAACTGGTGGTTGTGGTGTAGTGTAATTCGGTACAAAAGAGCTTGAAACATGTTTATTATTATCTTTATTATTATTATTATTATTATTATTGCCTACTACTACTACTGGTGGTGGTGGTGTTGATGTTGATGTTGTCCTGCTATGAAGTGTTTTACTTTCTGGTCGACGTTTAGCTATTGCAAATGGTACATTTATTTGTTGTGAATCTACTTTTCCTGTTATTTTAACTCCTGCATAATTTATTGTTGTAGAGTCAGTTGCAGGGTGTTTCTCTTGTACACTGGGTAAAACAAATTTTGTAGAATCTAATTCTTTATTATTTGTTGTTTCAGATAAATTTTTAATATCCATGGGAGATTCATTTGAATTAATATATTTTTCAGAAAGAGGAAAGTTAGCCTCAGGTGAGGGTCCTTGTCTTTCTCGTGATGGACTTGTATTATCAATAGGTGGAATAATAGGTGAGGATGAGTTTTCAAATTCAGGAATAATAAAAGTTCCAGCTCCTTCTAATAATAGTTTATCTAATAATTGAGTATTATCTTGTACCGAATTTATATCCACAGTATGTATAATACTTTTATTATCAGATTTATTTGCAATTTTTATTAATTGTTTCTGTTGTTCATTTTCTAATTTTATTTCATTATTTTTTTCTTGTTCATTCAGTTGTTCTCGCTTATATTCTTGAGGTTCCGAATTAGACATAGGTGGCATAGGAAGTCCACGAAATTTACGAAATCTTTCACTTCGTTGTCTTGAAGATGATACATACTCCTGACGTTTATCTTTACTACTAGATTCAGTTCCTGTATTAGATAAAGAAAGTGAAGAATCCATTACATTCTCTACACGATTATCAGATTCAGACATTTTAGAATCAACAGGAGTTTCTTCTAATGGTGATTCTTTTTGTTGTTGCTTTAATTTTAATTTTTGTTGTTGTTGTTGTTGTTTTAATAATCTTGTTGGTGATGTTGGTGATCCTTGTAGTCCTATTTTTGGCATTGCATTAACTAATTTAATATTTTCTCGTTTAATAGGACGAGAATCGTTAATGGTATTAATACTATTACTATTATTGCCATAATATTTTGCAGGAGCTGAATTCCCACGTTCATTCGGTTTCTTTTCAATAACTCGTCGAATACCATTATTATTTATAATTCCATCTCTATTACTACTTGCTGCCTTTTGACGTGGAGAAATTGTCATACTTTCTACACTATCTCCTAAATTATTAACAATATTATCATTATTATAATCTTTTTTATCATTATAAATTTCAATTTTATTAAAAATTGGATGTTTTAATGCTTCCTTAGCAGAAATACGTTTCATTGGATCATACACTAACATTGAAGCGATAAGATCATACAAATCCGGATCATCCCGAAACACATCGGAAAGACTTTTTGTACTCATTTTCCCTGATCGAATTAATTCACTTTCAAATAAAAAATTACCATGTGCGCTAAAAAACTTTGTTGAGTCTTTTGAACACCGGGTGAAAAGCTCCGGTAACGCCCCTAATCGTCTCTCCATTAATTGTAAATGTGTAGCATCATCGCGAACTTCAAATAATCTTTGCCCTGTTGCAACTTCAAATAAAATACAACCAATACTCCAAATATCCGCAGCATAAAACCATGGATTTCCTAATACAACTTCAGGAGCTCTATAGGGTCGCGTAGAAATAAGATCCGCATCAAGTCTATCCATTCTCCATAAAGACGCACTCCCAAAATCACACACCACCCAATTATCACCTAAAGAATGTTTCGGTGTTGCGGTATCGGCTATGAGAACATTTTCAGGTTTAATATCGGTGTGTACCATGTGACAATCAAAATGAATAAATCGAATTGTATCTAATAAGGAATATGCTAATTTTATAATTTTTTCACGCGTTACAACACCATTGGAGTAACCAAGGCGACGTGTGCGTAATGAAGGACCATAAATTGTCATAACGAAAACAGGACATCGTTTCCACTCAAAAAATTCAATCATTTTACAAACTGATGCATCCCCAGAGTCTTTGCTACGTAAAACCTCTAGCATTTGACGTTCAAAATAGGCATCTTCGCTATACTCACGTTTTATAATTTTTACTGCTACAAGTTTACGCTTTTCATCGCGTGGACGCGTAACATCATAGCAAGAGTAAACTTTAGAAAAGTTGCCACATCCAACCTCACGAAGTACTCTAAAGCGAAGATCAATCAACTCCCCCTCACGCACCTTCAGATGCTCCCCTTTTGATGTAGCCATCCGCTGCAAAGTGCAGGAATTAATATACTTCAGTATAAAAAAAAAAAAAAAAAAAAATCTAAAAAAAAGAAAAAAAAAAAAAATATAACAAACCAGCAAGAAAACACCAAAAGCAACAAAAAAAAAAAAAAACGAAAAAAAAAAAAAAAAAAAAAAAAATAAAAAAAAAAAAGGGTTTTATATATTAAAAAAAAAAAAAATAAAAATTTTAAAAAAAAAATATTTTTAAAATTAAAAAAAAAAAAAAAAAAAAAAAAAAAAAAAAAAAAAAAAAAAAAAAAAAACAACAAACAAAAAAAAAACCCCAAAACAAAAAAAAAAAAAAAAAAAACCAAAAAAAAAAAAAAAAACACAAAATTACAAAAAAAAAAAAGGGTTTTATATATTAAAAAAAAAAAACCAAGACCTTTTAGCTTAAACATATTTTTACCATTTCACGGAAAAATTAAAAAAAAAAAAAAAGATAGAAAGAGATATATATTTTTCTTTTAAAAAAAGTATTATATACTAATAAAAAATTAAAATAATAGTAAAAAAAAAACAAAAAAGTAAAAAAATCGTTTTTTTAAAATCAAAACTCCAAAGAGTACAACGAAGGAAAAAAAAAACCCTTTGATTGAATTTAATTTCCTTTAATACTTTTTGTATAAAAATCAATTAATTCCCTTGTTTCCACATACATAAAAAAAAAAAACAATAGTACATAAAACTTCTCTTCATAGGGTTCCGTAGCGCTTTCTGCAGAGTTGGGTACGATGGGAGCTTATAGGCTTGAGCTTGACACGAAACGGGGAACAGCGCTCTTCATCTCTTCTGACGCCTTGGATGCGAAGCGCTCGTTGAAGCTCTTCTGGAACATGTTCACCAGCTCTTTTGATGTGTCGTTGAACGACTTCATGTCCTTCCACGCCTTGCGTGGGTCCAGGAGATGCTCCGGCACGTTGGCAACCTGCTTCGGGATGTGCAGACCCCAGCCGGGGTACACCTCGTAGTCCGCCTGGTCGAGTGAGCCGTCGTGGATCGCGTTGATGATTGCACGTGTCACACGGAGTGGCATGCGCTTTGCCCCGCGATCTGCACGACCGCCAGCGTAGCCAGTGTTGAGCAGCCACACGCGGCTGTTGTGTTCCTTCATCTTCGCTGCCAGCTGCTCGCCGTAGAATGTCGCATGGCGTACAAGGAATGGACCACCGAAGCATGAAGAGAAGATGGGACGGGCAACACGTGCGCCACCAGCCTCTACGCCTGGCACGTTCGCCGTGTAACCCATCACAAACCAGAACATAGCCTGTGCACTTGTCAGACGTGCCACAGGTGGCATCACGCCGAACGCGTCGTTCGTCAGGAAAATAATGTTTGATGGGTGTCCTGCGACAGCCTTACTCAGTGCTCCCTCAATGTGGTGTAGTGGGTAGGCCACACGTGTATTCTTGCAGATTGACTCATCGTAGAAATCAATTTCGCCTGTCTGCTTTTCCAGTGTGCAGTTCTCTGCCACAGCACCGAAGCGGACGGCGTCGTAGATATCCTTCTCTGTCTTGGGGTTGAGTCCAATCGCCTTGGCGTAGCAGCCGCCCTCAATGTTGAACACACCGCGGTCTGTCCACACGTGCTCGTCGTCGCCAATCAGGTTGCGGTGCGGGTCCGCCGACAGTGTCGTCTTTCCAGTTCCGCTCAGTCCAAAGAACACTGACACGTCACCGCGTTTGCCCACGTTGGCGCTCGCGTGCATGCACAGGTGGCCCATGCGTGGCATCAGCTCAAACATCACAGTAAGGATGCCCTTCTTCATCTCACCAGCATACTCCGTGCCGAGAATCACCTGCTCACGCGTCTTGAAGTTCAGCGCCACGCACGTCTTTGAAGTCACGCCGGGGATCGACGGGTCCGCATACGACTCACCAGCATTGTAGATGGTATAGTCCGGCTCACCGAACGTCGCTAGCTCCTCTGGTGTCGGCACGATCAGCATGTCACGCATGAAGAGCGCGTGGTACGGGCGTGTCGTGATTACGCGCACCTTCAGCCTGTATCGCTCATCGTGGCCAGCGAAGCAGTCCATCACGAACAGGTTCTCGCGGGTGTTGAGGAAATCCATAGCGAGCTTCTTTACCTTCGCGAAGGAGTCCTCGGAAAGCTTTATATTAACCTTACCCCAGTCCACATTCTGGCGCACGTCATCGGTGTCGACAATGCGCTTGTCATTAGGGGAGCGGCCAGTCTTTGCGTATGACAGCACTGCCAGTGCACCTCGAGCCGTCAGGCGGGAGTCCTTCTCAATCTTTAGCGCCCACTGCACCAGCTCGGGGCATGTCAGGTTCTTATGAATCGTCGGCGGCATCTCTCTTTATATTTGTTTGGCTTGATTACCTTGTTTTGTTTTGTTTTGTTTTGTTTTAAATCTTTACTAAATATGAAAAGAAAAAAACAAAAAAAAAAGGAAGGAAAGAAAGAAAAAAAAGATACATTTTCATTTTTCCTCTCTATTGCTTTAGCAAAGGCTTGCCAACACCAGCAAGACCCAACATACATAGATGCAGATATCCAGATAAACATTTTTTTTTTTATATAAGAGAGAAAAAAAAAAGAAATACTTACTTTCGTAGAATTCTGTCGCTAGATCAGCAGCAATCCACAGCTGCCATTTCTAGCACATGACGCATGAAACCCATCTGAGAAGGGGGGAGCATTGATCTTTTGTTGTTTATTACCCTTATCTTTGTATAGGACTCGTTTACCTAGAACTCTTGAGATGCGCCCGAAGTTTACTTACAGCGTATGCTCACATAGCTTCCGTAGCGCTTTCTGCAGAGTTGGGTACGATGGGAGCTTATAGGCTTGAGCTTGACACGAAACGGGGAACAGCGC
>JASANY010000690.1:0-21857 GCA_030849755.1 Trypanosoma avium
ACTGATTGACCTCCCCCCATCAACGCCGACAGTAGACATAGGCGTTTAGATAGGTGATATCCGCCCCCATTGCTTATGAAATTATTTCTACGTATTTTATTGTTTTGAGGGATTATTGTTATTATTATTTTTTTTTTTTTTTTTTACTTAGGTCCCCCTCTTCTCCTTACTCTTTGTGCGGAAGGGTTCTACTCCAACCCGCCAGCAAAAAAAAAAAAAAAGAGCGAGAAACATCGCGAAAACGTCGTATTTTATTATTATTATTATTATTTTTTTCTTTTTTACTCTTCTTCAAAACGAAATAAGAAGCGCTACCCTTCTCTTTATTAATTTATCATTTCTTGTATCCTGCGAGGGTCTCGACAAATGTGTAGCAGACCTCCGTGCTGTGGCAGGGAACCTGTTTCTTGCTGCACTGATGTCATGCACTGCTGATCCCCAACCTCACTTTTGCCCTTATAAGGTTATTATAGGCAGATGTGTTTGCAGACTTTGAGCCTTTTCTCGTGTGGATTTATTTCTTTTTCATGTCCCAACACACGGTTTTTTTGAAAATTGGGGTGGCAAACCGCCATGAGTATTTCTCTATTAAAATGTGTCTTTGTGATTTTGGTCTGACTTTACTCGTTAAGACAGCTACTTGGGTTCACTGCCTTCTCTTTTTGCTTTCCTTTTTTTCTTTTTCCTTCATTCTTTCTACCCTTTGGGCTCCCTTGGTTCTTTGGTCTTGCAGACTCACGCAAAGATTTAGTCTAGTCATAAAACGGGAAAGCCTGTGATTGTAAAAGCAAAGTAAAAAAAAAAAAAAAAAGGTAAACCAAACAAAAAGATGAGCTCCTGGAATGTCTCTATTTCGAACCACGCCGACCTTGTGGTGAACCCCATCCGCAGTGTCTCTGACAACGCCAAGCCGTCGCCGTGCCCAAAACCCATCATCAAACTCTCAGTAGGAGACCCGACACTTGACAAGAATCTTCTTACACCTCTAGCTCACACTGAGCGCCTGAAGAAGGTGATCGACACGCAGGAGTGGAATGGGTACCTCCCGACAGTGGGTTCCCTGGAGGCCCGTGACGCCGCCGCAACGTGGTGGCGCAACACCTTCGTCCACTCAGAGAAGTTGAAGAGAGATGTGGTGAAGGAGAACGTGGTGCTCTGCTCTGGTGGCTCACACGGCATTCTCATGGCCATCACGGCGATCTGCGACCGGGGTGACTATGTCCTGCTGCCACAGCCGGGCTTCCCCCACTATGAGACAGTCTGCAAGGCGTACGGCATCGGCATGCACTTCTACAACTGCCAACCTGAGAACGGCTGGGAGGCCAACCTGGATGAGATCCGCCGACTCAAGTGTGACAAGACCAAGCTGCTGGTGATCACCAACCCTTCCAACCCCTGCGGCAGCAACTTCAGCCGCAAGCACGTGGAGGACATCGTGCGTCTGTCAGAGGAACTGCGTCTGCCCCTCTTCGCAGATGAGATCTACGCCGGTATGGTCTTCAAGGGCACTGACCCCAACGCCGTCTTCACCTCTGTGGCGGACTTTGAATCCACTGTACCACGCGTCATTCTGGGCGGCACCGCGAAGAATCTTGTGGTGCCCGGGTGGCGGCTGGGCTTTTTGATCTATGTTGACCCTCACGGCAACGGCCACGGATTCCTGGAGGGCCTTAAACGTGTGGCTATGCTGATCTGTGGACCCAACACACTTGTACAAGGAGCCGTTGCTGAGGCGTTGCTTAACACCCCACAGGAGTACTTTGACAAGAGCGTGCGCCAGATCGAGGAGAGCGCCATGTACCTCTACGAGCACCTCGGCGACTGCGTTGGAGTGGTACCGACAATGCCTCAGGGGTCTATGTATGTGATGTCTCGGGTGGAGGTGGAGCGATACCGTGACATCAAAACTGACGTGGAGTTCTTTGAGAAGCTGCTGGAGGAGGAGAATGTGCAGGTGTTACCGGGAACCATCTTCCATGCTCCAGGCTTCATGCGTATAGTTACAACGCGCCCAGTCTCTGTATACCGCGAGGCGGTGGAGCGCATCAAGGCATTCTGTGAACGTCATGCTGCGCCACCGCCTGTGACAGCGAAGAAGTGTGAGGCCGGTGTCGAGCACCACGTGTCCTCAAAAGCATAAGTCAACGCACCGCATGTAGTCACTGATTGACCTCCCCCCATCAACGCCGACAGTAGACATAGGCGTTTAGATAGGTGATATCCGCCCCCATTGCTTATTAAATTATATTATTTATTTATATATATATATATATATTCTTTTTTTTTTAGAGATTTTCTGTTTTTTTGTTTGTGTACTTTTTCAGGTGGTGTTCCTTATTTTCATATATATACCAAAATTATTTTTGCAAACGTTTTTTTTTTTTTTTTTTTATATTTGGGTAGCAGGTGGTTTTCTTTTTATTTTATTTTATTTTTTTTTTTTAAAGATTTAAACCTGTTTTTTTTGGTGTGTTTTTTTATATGTTGTCCTTTTTTTCTGATTTTTTGTAGATTCTTTGCTTTTTTTTTTCAGTTTGGTGAGTGCATGTAACTCCATCCGTTTTTGTTTTTTTTTTTTTTTTTTCCCCTAACTTTACCTCATTTTTTTTTTTTGTTTTTTTGTATCATAGTATATTCTATGTTTTATTATTATTATTATTATTATTTAAGTGATTTTTGTTTTGGTGTTGATTATATTATTATTATTTTTTTTTTTTTTCTGTTGTTGTTGTGGTTGTTTTGTTTGACACCTTCATTTTCCCCTCTTATTTTTCTAATATTTTTGTGTATTCTGTAAAGTTTTTATTAATATATATATATACATATATATATATATATATATATACGTTTATATTTGAAGGAAAAAATAAAGAATATATTAATAATAATGGGCCCAGTATTCAAGGACTTAAAGCCCTCGCAGCGAGTGGTGCGGTGCCGAAATGATATGTTTGGTCTCATACGGGAGTTACACGCCGCCTCCGCTGCTGGGGCCTGTGGGAAATCTCTTATTTCTCTCTCTATTGGAGACCCCGCCATTGATGGCAACTTCCCCGCCCCACCTTCCCTCACAGCAAGTTTAATAGATTGTGCGGAGTCGACACGGTGTAATAATTATAGTGCGGGGTGTGGGTTTCCCAGTGCGTGTGCGGCGGTGGCAAAGTATTGGACGGAGCATTTTATGTTAAATAAGAAAAAAACAATTCCCGCTAATCATGTGGTGCTAAGCTCAGGTTCATCAGATGCACTTTCCATGTGTATTGGGGCTATATGTGGGGAAGGAGATAATATTTTACTACCAGCACCCTATTTTGCGCTTTATGGGATGATTTGTCGTTATTATAATGTAGAGGTGCGTTTTTACCGTTGTAATCATGAAAAAGATTGGGAAATTGATTTTAATCATTTACGAAGTTTAGTAGATGGTAAAACAAAGGCAATACTTATAAATAATCCTTCTAATCCATGTGGAAGTAATTTTTCTCGAAAACATGTGGAAGATCTTATTCATTTATGTGAAGAATTAAAGTTACCTCTTATTGCAGATGAAATTTATGCTGGAGTCGTATTTTCTGGTGAAACTTTTACTTCTGTTGCAGAATTTGAAACACCTGTTCCTTTATTTGTTGTTAGTGGAATATCAAAACGATTTAATGTTCCAGGGTATCGTTTTGGTTGGGTTATTGTCATAGATCGCGATGGCTATGGGGCAAAACTGTTAAAAGCCATAAAGCAAATGTCAACACGTTGTATTATTCCAAACTCTATTATTCAACATGCCACTGTTAAATTTTTATCCGAAACTCCAAAAAGTTATTTTGAAGATTGCGCTAAACGCCTCGAAGAAGGAGCCATGACACTTTTTAATGCTCTTCAAAACTGCCCAGGACTTCGTGTGATTCGCCCACGTGGTTCTATGTTTATGTCAGTCGTACTTAACTTTAAAGAGTTAGAGTCTAATATTCCAACCGACGCACAGTTTGCAATTAAGTTAGCAGAAGAAGAAAATGTGCATGTGTTTCCTGGAGAGCCTTTTAAAATGCCTGGGGCGTTGCGTTTGACGGTCTCACGCCCACTCCCAATGTTAACAGAGGCCGCCACACGTCTTCGCGCCTTCTGTGAGCGGCACGCTAAGTTATCACAATAATAATAATAGTAATAATAATATTTTTGTATAAATCATGCGGGAGTGGAACAGCGCAATGTCAAAGTAATTTTTTTTTTGTTTTGTTTGTTTTGTTTTGCTTTTTTTTTTTTTTTTTTGAAGGAATGAAAAGAAGGAAATAATGTCAGAAATGCAAGGGAAAAATAAAAGCAAAGTGGGGAAGAGGGAATAAATGGGTGGGTGGTGGGGGACAAATTAAAAAGAAAAAAGAAATTTGGATATATATATATATATATATATATATATATATATATTTTTTTTTTATATATGTACGCGCTTACTCTTTGAAATAAAGTGAGGTCTTCTAATATATATATATATATATATATATTCCGAAATATAAAAGAAGGTATTTTATTGGTGGCAACAGGGAAAGTAAAGAAAAGAAAAATTGCAAGATTGTGATTTGCTGAAAATAACGTTCGTTACCTGTTTTTGTTTTTGTTGATTCATATATTTTATTTATTAGAGTGAGCGAAGGGAAAGTATATATATTTGTGTGTGTTTGTGTGTTTTTCCCCTCATCTTTTACGGAAAATAATAAATTTAAAACAAAAAAAAAAAAACATCAATATTTACTTTTGCTTTTCTTGATTTTTTTTTTTTTTTTCCCTTCCTTTTGTTTTACACATGTTTTAAGAAAATATATATTTATTTATTTTGATTTTTTGCTCTGGTGGGAAACTTAGAAAAGATTTTTTTTTTTCTTCTTTAATTCTTCCATACTCAAAGAGAAAATTATTAATTACAGAAAAGAGAAAAATACAAATTATAATTAAATATAACTATTTTATTATTATCTTTGCCCATCTATTCACTTTTTTTTTTTTTTTGCGTTTTATTTTAATAAAACAAAATTATAGAGACTCATATTACATTATTCATAGTATTCTCCTTTCTTTTTTTTTTTTTTTTTGTTTGTTTTCTAGTATAGTTATGAGAGTATCAATGTCAGTAAAGAAACCTTATTATGAGTCATGCAAATATAATAGTGGACCTATAGGAGATGTCTTTGAAAAACTATTTAAAAGTGGTAGACTTTCCTCCTCTACAACTAATAATAATAATAATAATAATAATAATAATAAAGGTATTTCAGTTCTAGAGTTAGCATCTGGAACTGGACAACATGCAGTTTATATGACAAATCGATTTAATTCATCTCTTATTTCAAATTGGGTATGCACTGATTTACCTGAAATGCTTCCAGGTATTTCACAATGGATACAAAATAATAATAATAATAATAATGACAGTCAACATCACATAGCTCTTCATTCAACACCATATCCATTAAGTTTTACAGATACAGAAGAACACTGGCGAGCACTTTTGCATATTTCAACTAATAATAATAATAAAGAATTAAATAATAATAATAATAATAATAATAATAATAATATTTCATTACAAAATGGATATGATCTTGTTTTCACTGCTAATAGTTTTCATATTGCCTCATGGAAGTCTTGTTGTGTATTATTACAACACCGACTTTCTCTTATTGTACGGCCTGGTGGGTTTTTCATAATTTATGGACCTTTTAATTATAATAATACATTTACAACAGAAAGTAATAAGCAATTTGATGCGTGGTTAAAACAAGAAAATATAAATCGTGGAATTCGAAATAAGGAAGATATTGAATTATTATTAAAACAAGAGGGATTTACATTAGAGGAGGATTATGAAATGCCTGATAATAATCGTTGTCTATGTTTTCGTCGACATGATGACAATATAAGAAAAACAAAGGATAATTTAGTGTAAACAAGTATGATAGCTTTGTATTATTAATTTTGAGTTTTTTTCTTTATTCTTTGTGTGTGTGAGTGTAATTATATATATATATATGTTTTGTATTGTCTTTTAATTATTATTTTTTTTTGCTTTTTTCCCCCCCTTAAATTGTTTTATCATTTTTTTTTTTTTTTTTCTTTAATAATCTCAAAGTATCTTAACAGAAACTATATTATTTAAACAAAATAATAATAATAAATAAAAGATGTCACGCAAGAAGTTAAATAAAAATAATAATGATAAAAAAAAAACTTCATCTAGTCCTATATTACCTGAAAAAACAACAACAATAAAAACAATAAAACCCGTAAATATAATAATTAAACCCACACGTAAACAATTACTCCCACTAGCCCTTCATCGTCAATTAATGAAAAAAGAAAATCAACGTCAACGTCGCCAAGATGCAAAAAGTCAAATAATAAAAATAAGAGCAAGTAAATTTGTAAAATTACGTTTTTATGATGTTCAAATAGATAAAGAACAACAACAAGGAAAATTTAGAAGAGAATGGTGGGATAATAGTGTGGGGAAATATGTAGAAGCGAAATTTATTCCTATTCTGTGGAGTTCACAAGCTATTTGTAAATTAGAATTTACAGAATTATCACCTTTTAATAGTTGTTTTACTTTTGCCTAATAAATTATATATATATGTATGCTTTTTTTTTTTTTTCTTTTTTTTTCTTTTTTTTAATTTCATACTTTTTTCTTATTGTTATTGCTATTCTCTATTTTATTTATTTCTTTTAGAATGGATTACTAATAAATGCCTTTATTTCTCTTGTTTTTTTTTTTTTTTTTCTTGTAGGCACCAAACATTGTACAACGTAGAATTTATCTACGTATTTTTCCCCTTTTTTAAGAAATTAATTTTTAATTTGGGCTTCACTAACTAAAAAAGGGGGGCTTTAAAGAAAAATAAAAAATTTATTATTATATAAAAATAGTTTACCACACCTACATTGAATGCTTCCAATTAAAGAGCATGAAAATGTAGATTGCAATAATGAAAAAAATAATATTTCTAAAAATGATGAAAAGTTAGTTATTCATCATCATATTAGTAATATTGCTATGATGATGGATAATATAATTTCACTTAATAATAATAATAATAATAATAATAATAATAGCTCTTATCTAAATTTAATAAAAGAAGAAAAGAAAAATAATTTAGATTATTTTTGTCCTATATATGTACTATCAAAGGCAAGATACCATAGTGAGCGAGGAACTATTTCACTTCTTATACAAGATCAAATACCTTTTACAATTGTAGTAGAATCAGAAGAATTAAAATTATATGAAGAAGCTGTAGATCGCCTTGTTGCTAAATGGTGGGGAAATAATAATAATAATAATAATTCATCTGATATAAAACGAAAATCAAATGTATTATTACCATCTTCTTCTTCTTCACTAGAAATTCAATCAAAAATAAATAAAGAGGAAGAATTATTATTATTAGAAGAAAATAATAATAATAATAATGAAGTGCCTTTTACTCCATTATTACCTTTATTAAAACCATCATTAAAAAGTGCAAGTGATGTTCGTCAATTAATACAAATTAAATCACTTCCATTATCAAATCAAGGTGTTTCTTATGTACGAAATTATATTTTAACAAATCTTGTACCAGATATTCTAAATAATAATATTAATAATAATAATAATTCTAATTATGATTTTACTAAATATTCTTCTTCCTCTTGTTATAATACATTATCGAATAATAAAAATAAAGAGCAGTGGTTTTGGGTAATGGATGATGATATTCAACGTTTTCATATTGCCAAAAATGGTAAAAATTATATTATTTCACCACGTCAACTTTTTATTGAAGTTTACACCCGTATTCGTACATTTCATAATAATAATAATAATAATATAATGGATATGCAGGATATTGCAATATTTTCACTCGAATATGCACGTTTTGCCTACAGCTATACCAATAAAGATTTAGCATTAAATAGTTATAATAATATTGCCTCTTTATTTCGCTATGATCTTATTCCTTCTGGGTGTAAATATCGTTTCAATATTCGCGAAGACTACGACTTTACATTACAATTAATAAGTCATGGATTAAAAACAGCTCGATTTCGTAATATATCTTTTGATGTTCCAGGTATGGCGGAGTTAGCAGGGGGAATGACAGAGTATTATAAAACACAAAAAGAAGATATTCGAAAACAAAATAAATTATTTATTAATATGTGGCCTGCGGTAGCTCAGGAATGTATAAAAGGAAAAGGAATATATGAACGAGAGGATATTCGTGTGCGCTGGGATCTTTTACATCCAAGAAAAAATAAAAATCCGCAATTAACATTACAATCACGAATTCCATTACCTGTAAAAATTGTAAAAGGTTTAACTTATAATTGTATGAAATCAAATGATGTAGTAGTAGGTGAATGTAAAAAAGAAAATCTAAATAATAATTCTAATAATCATACTAGTAGTAGTACAAGGAAAAAAAAACTCAAGTCGAATATATTAGAAGAGAAGCAAAAAAAGCAAAAGCATAAAACAAAAACAAAAGCAAAAACAAAAGACTTGCAAGTAATCCCTAGAGCAATATCAACTACAACAACAAAAACAAAACACAAAAAAATAGAAGAAGAAAATAAAACAGATAATAATAATAATAATAATAATAATAAACCCCCACCTGGATGGAAGGGCTACGCGATGGAAACATGGAGGTATCTCTCAGTAGCAGAAGCTAAATTATTACATTTAAATATAATTCCTCAAGATAAACTTCGACTTGGGCAAGTTGTTGCTATTGTGCCCCCACTTTTTTCACAAAAGCCTTCAGTAGTAGAAGCTGTACTTGTAGATAAAAGTATTGTGCGCCGCCGACGTCGACGAGAACAAATAGAAAATGAAATTATTTATAATAATAATAATAATAATAATAATGAAGAAGTAGAAATTATTATAGAATGGAGTGCTGTAGCGCGTGGGTTGCCCTTATTAACAGTAACACAATGTTATGAAATACCAACAGTGGGAATTGGTGCGGCGGCGGCGGCGGTGGATGCCTTTTTTGAAAGTGAGGAAGTTTGTGGTCAGGAGAAAAGATAAAAGTTTAAAGGAAATAGAGTATAAAGATATTTATACATATATATATATATATATATATATATGTTTATTATTATTAATAATAATATTAATAATAATAGTGGGGTAGGTGAGGATAGAGTAAAATAGAGTAGTGTGGGATAGAAGAGATAGAAGGGGAAATGTATTATATATCTGAAAAATATTAAAAATAAAATAAAAAAAGAAAAATATTATTTTTTTTTTTTTTTTTTTATACTCATTTACTCTTTTTTAGAGTGATTTTCTTGATTTGTAAATTTTGGTTTTTTTTAATTACATTAATATTCTGGGAAGGAAAAGTTTTTTAACATATCAATTTCACTATCTGCCTTTCTCTATTTACATATAGATCACCGTTTATATTGAACGGTAAAAATTAATAATAATAATAATATAGATTTTTTTTTTTTGGTGGGATAGAGATAAAAATAGAAGGAAGGATTTTAATATTGAAAGGATATAAGATGTCCTTTTTTTTAATGTATGTAAATGAGGTTTATTGGTTATTATTTGTAGTTTTGTTTTTTTTTTACCTTCTTCTTCTCCTCCTCTTTTTCATTTAAGGGTTCTCTTTTCATATTTATTCAACTTTTATTTTAACGTTTGATGTTTATAAATATACATATATATATATTTTCTATCTATCTTTCTACCCATATTAAAATATACATAAATATCTTTTTACAAATTTATCCATAGAGGCCACAGTCTCATTTTTATTTATTTATTTATTTATTTATTTTATTTTTTTTTTTTGTGGGGCAATAATGAATATGGTATTTATTACGACTTCTTTTCTTTTTTTTTTTTTTTTTTTTCTATCTCTATACCCTAAATCTAATTTCTCCATTTTTTATTTTATTTTATTTTTTTTTTTTTTTCTTCTCTTTTTTCTAAAGAGTGAAGAACGAATTATTCATTTTTCAAAAAAAAAAAGCTACACTAAAAACAACAACAAACAAAAAAAAAAACTAAAACTAAAACTACAATGTCAGCAGGTGCCCGTGATACACTTCCCATGAATATTATGCGCAGCCGCAAGGCAGATGAGGAGCATAAAGATATAAGTGCCACAGCTGATCGCTTTCGGGAACGTTACGAGGGCAAAAACGCCGGCGTGAGTGTTCGCAAAGCTGAAACAACTGAAATGGTAAATGAATATTACGATCTCGTGACAGACTTCTATGAGTATGGCTGGGGACAAAATTTTCATTTCGCCCCACGTTACTTTGGGGAATCTTTCTATGAATCACTGGCCCGACATGAGTTTTTCTTGGCATTTCAAGGACAATTTAAACCAAATGATAATATTTTGGATCTTGGTTGTGGTGTTGGTGGCCCCGCACGTAATATTGTGCGCCTCGCGCGTTGTAATATTATGGGCGTAAATAATAACGAATATCAAATCAGCCGCGCCCGCCGCCACGACACCCGCCTTGGTATGAACAGTAAAATTAATTACACCAAAACTGACTTTTGTGAAATGTGTTTTGCTGATAACGAGTACGATGGCGCCTACGCTATTGAAGCCACCTGTCACGCTACTGATAAAGTAAAGTGTTATAGCGAAGTCTGTCGTGTGATTAAGCCTGGTGGGTACTTTGTATTGTATGAGTGGTGTGTGACGGATAAGTATGATGCCAATAATGAAGAGCACCGACGTATTCGCCACGGCATTGAACTCGGTGACAGTTTACCAGACTTGGAAACAACGCGGCAAGTTGTGCAGGCGATGGAGGCTGCTGGGTTTATTGTGGAGGATTACTTTGATGTGGTGGAGCGCTTTGAGGCGAGTCCTATTAAGAGTATCCCGTGGTACGCCCCACTGGAGGGAAATTATAAGTCGCTGAGTGGATTAAAGTCGACGCCTGTTGGGCGGTGGGTGACGAATAAAATGTGTCGAGTGCTGGAGTTGGCGGGGCTGGCGCCGCGGGGGACTTATAAAACAACTGAAATATTGGAGGAGGCGGCGGTGAATCTCGTGCGTGGGGGGCGGATGGGGATATTCACCCCCGCCTTCTTTGTGAAGGCACGCAAGCCAATGCCAGGGGAGAAGAAGGGGGGAGGGAGTAAGTAAATAAATAATGCATAGGTGAAGGAAGTGAATTATTTTATTTTATTTTATTATTGGTGTGTGTGTGTGTGTGTGTGTGTGTGTGTGTGTGTGTGTGTGTATTTGATTTTTCCTTTTCGTGCATAAAACAAACTATTAGAAGTACAACAACAAAAAAAAAAAGAAAAAAGGGGGGGAGAGAAAAAAATATATATATATATATATCTGGGTGTGCTCTGGGAGGGGAGAAAAGGGATTATTATTATTATTATTATTGCTGTTTTTTGCTTTTTGGACGCAAAGAAAGAATGAGGAGGAGGGAAGGAAGAAACGCAAATAAATAAACTCCCATCCCATAAAATAAATAAATAAAGGAAAGAGAAGAAAAGGGGAAAAATAAATAAAATGAAGAATTGCTTTTATCAAATGCATTATTATTACACAAGTGTGCGTGAAAAAAAAGTATCTAAAAAAAAAAAAAGGGAGGGAAACATTTGATGTTTTTCTCTTTTTTTTTTTTTTTTTCTTCGTCTTTGCTCTTTTTTCGGTTTTTTCCCCCTCATCCTCCCTTTGTTGTATACATTTTTATTTATATATTATTATGTCTTTTTCGTGTTGATAAAATTCCCCTCTAAAAAAAAAAAATAAGAAAAAAATAACGTCGGCAATAGCCTAAGGAAATTTTTTTTCATGATTATTACAAGAAAAAGAGAAAAGAGTGAATAAATATATGTATATATGTTGTTTTTTTTTTTTTTTTTTCTTTTATTGTTGCTTTTGTTTCAAGCTTGTTTTTTTGTGCGTTAAGTTTCCCTCATATCTTATTATTAATATTATTATTTTCTTTGTTTGTTTGTTTGTTTTTGCTTTTCTCCCCACCCTTTACTCTGTATTGGGGGAATTTTAAAAGGAAAAAAAAAAGAAATGAGAAAGAAAAAGGAAAGAAAAAGAGGAATGAAATTATCATTAAAAAAAGAAAAAAAAAAGAAATGAAATTAAAATACATTATATTTATATACTTCTATGTTTACTTTTATTTATACCATTATACACATTCACACACAGTGAGAAAGAGAGAGAATTAAGGAACAAAGAACAAAGTGGAAAATATTTATATTTTTAATATAAAAAAGAAAAAAAAATTGTGCTACATTTTATTGTGTGTGTGTCTTTGTGTGTAAGGAAATTAAAATAAAAAGAGAGAAAAAAAAAATGTTGCTTTTTTAGCCTTTTCTTTTTTTTATGAATATAAACAAATACATATATATATATATATATATATATATATATATATCAGTAATACAATTATTATTATTATTACTATTATTGATTTTGACTTCTCACTCCTCCTCTTCCTTCGCTATATTATTTTTTCCCCTATTGTTTCCCCCCCCCCCAGTATAGAGAGAGATATATGAAGAGAAAAGAGAAAAATAAATTTAAAAAGAAAAAAAAACTAGCAAATGCATACACTGTACTCAACCCAGCCACTCATTGTTTTTTCCTTATAAATAAATAAATATATATATATATATATGTTTTTTTTTTTTTTTTGTCTTTGGTTATTATTATTATGTCTGTGTGTATGTTTTTTTTTTTTTTTCCTTATTTTATTTTATTATTATTTATTATTGGTTGGTTGTTTCCCCGCCGTCTTTGAGGAAGAAGAGGAGGAGAAGTCAGTGATGCAGAAAAAAAAAAAATAATAATGAATATATATATATATATTAGATATAATTTATGCACATGTTTTTTTTTTTTTTTTTGTTTTTGTTATTCTGAAACTCTAAATTTATTAATTTATCTTATTTTTTAGTTAATTAATTCCTTCTTCATTTTCTTTTCCTTCTTTTTTTTTGTTTTTGCTTCTTGGATATATATATATATATATATATGTGTGTGCCTTATCTCCTATTTTGATTTCTCTAGTACTGTAGAATAAAGTAAAATCAAATTATATATTTATTTATATTGGAATAACAAAAAAAGGGGAAAAGAAATCGCAACAACAACAAATAAATAAATATTTATATATATTATAGATGTTAACTCCAGAGCAAGTTGAACTAGTTGAGTATGCCTTTAACTCCCTAGACAGAAATGGAAGTGGTATTGTACCATTAGAATATATTTGTTGTGTGTTTGATGCCTCAATGCATCCTCGTGTGAAAGAAGGCCGCATGGCTCCTTCTGCTGCACGTGAAATGTTAATTCATCAATTTGGTGAAAGTGCTTCTCACAATAATAATAATAATAATAATAATAACTCAGGTGGTGGGGTAACACTGGATGTATTTCTTGGATTTCATGAAAGAATGGCACGAGAGGCGGAGGTTGAAAGAGTCCGCGACCCATCAGAGTTTTTAACAAAATTAATTAAAGGAATTTGGCGATTAGGAGAATTATTAATGCCAACTTATATTCGTCCTGCAATTAATATTCATGGGCTACCAACTGGGATTTATGCAACACAGGCGATGTCTCTTATCTGGCCTGCTAATAATAAAGATAAAGATAATAATAATAATAATAAAGAAAAAGAAATGAATTATGAATTATATGTTATTCGTGATGTGGTACAGCCGATATTTGCACGCGGGGATTTACCAGCAGAATTGCAAGGCTTTTTTGCCTACCCATCAGAGTTAGCAGGAATGCAATTAAAAGAAATATCCCCACAAATTGCTATGCAACGTTGGCTGGACTTTGTATGGGAATATGATAATAATAAGTTTGCAGGTGTTGAAGGGATTATCTCAGCTCGTGTAGATCTTGAAATACTTCCAAATTATTTACGAAATTTAATTCGCGAACACCGTGAAGTAAAGTCGCTACAATCGATTCGATTTATTCCAACATGTAAGGCGTTAAATCCAATGTATAAGAGAAGTAGTGATGAATACGGGTATGGAGTTCCTGAGGAGATTAAAAGAATTCATCAGTGGAAGGAGAAAACATATGAGGGAAAGGCGTATGGGTTAATTTATCACGGCCGTGTTGGGAAATTTACTAAAAATCATTACGGACACGCCCAGTCTACGGCGGCTAGTGGTATTAACTTGTAAATCTTTTTTGTTGTTTTTGTTTTTTTTTTTTAATTATATATAAATATATATAAATATATATGTAATCTTATGTAGACAAAGAAAAAGGCAATGAAAACATTTTTTTTTTTTTTTTTTTTTATGAGAATGTTTAGTTATATATATTTATTTATGTATTGTATAGTGCTGGATTAACAAACCCTAAAAGGTAAAAAAGTAATAATTATTTTATTATTCTTTTTTCTGTTTGTTGTGTAAAGAAAGGAAATAGTTTTAGTTCTAAAAAAGAGGAGGAGGGTTATTTGCCCCCCCTGCCTCCCTCTATTAATAGAGAATGGTAAAAGAAGTAGAAGGATTAATTCATTGGTTACGTAAATGGAGTACTATTAATAATAGTCTCATTTATTTTTCCAATACTTCCCATGCTATGCATCCTTTTTTAAATATTTATAGTAGTGAAAATAACAATAGTAGTTATAATAAAATGGTTGACTTATCTTCTCCTTCCTCACATGCAGCAGAAAATGAAGAAAATAGTGAACCAGCAATTACACAAACAAAAGAAAAACAATATTATAATAATAATAATAAAGAAGAAGAAAAAGTTATTTCTTCATTTGTAGAGGCCGCAGATATTGGTAATATTTCCGTAATGTATGCTAAAGTATATGATATGCTTTCTACCTATGGAAAAGTAGAATATTGGTCTAATGCTATTATTTTACAACATTTACTTGCATCTTCTTTACAGGCGTGGGTAAAACAATTATGTTTGTGTACATGTGGTGTGTTGAATGTTTCTCCTATGAAATTAAATGAAGAATTAGTTCCACCACAACTTTCATGGGGAACTGAAATAGCAGAAAAACTTTGGGAGCAGGCATTACGAGATAATGGTGAACCTTGGTTGGAGTTTACACAGGAAATAAGGAATATAAATGCATATAATGAAAATGAAATATATAATAAAGTATCATCTTCTTCTTCTTCATCCTATTCAATGGATAATAATAATAATAATAATAAATCAGAAATAAATTTTTCTGGAGAAGAAAATGAAAAAGAGGAAGATAAATATATATTAGCACTTCATAGTATTGTGAATTTTGCTTTACATTATCATAGAATGAAATGGCTTATGAAAGTTATATTTTTACGTGTAGATGTTGAAATGAATGATATAGCATGGCGTATTTTAAAAAGTTGTGTACGATCTACTTTAGAGTATAATAGTGAAATTATACAATCTGTTCTATGTCGTATTGCTGAAGAGTGTATAAATAAATTAAATAATGAAAGTGATACATTATTATTATTAAAATCACCTGTTGGTTTAACTTTATCTAGGAAATTATTTTCTAAAGATCATATTCTTCCTCTTATTTCACGTGTATTAACTATGTTAGATGATTGTCGTGCGAATAAAATTACAGATTTTATTACTGAAAAAATTATTCAATTAAATCAAAAATATGGACAAGAATTAGCATTAGCAAAACTTGGACCTCTTTGTATAAATTCTACTAAAGAAAATAAATCTAATTTAATTGAAATAGAAAATACACCCACACTTCAAGATGCTTCACGTGCTTTAGATAATTGTCTTAATTCTTTTTTAAGTTTACGTGCTTTTATGTTATTATATTTTGGTGGAACTAAACATTATATTGAAGAAGTTTCAGAATTAGGCCGAGAGCGTGTAGCAATGGCAGCTCGAGCATTTTCTATTGGATTTTGTGAAGGAAATATATTATTAAATTTTGTTGATAATTGGGCGTTATTATTATGGCTACAGGCGTGTGAGGAGGAACATGAAAAACGTTTTATTTCTCATACTCCAGCTTCATTACAATCTCCAGTTATAACTTCTTCTTCAACAACAATAATGAAAACAACAAAAGGAGAAATATCTTCAATAGGATTTCGACGAGAGAAAGATGTAGAGACGAATAATAATAATAATAATAATAATAATAATAATGAGGAATCTTCTATATATCGTTCCTTTAGTGAAGCTGTCTCACAAGTTGGGGAAAATGAAGGAAATATAACAAATACTAGTCCTAATTTCTTTTTATTAGGTAATAATATTAATATTAATAATAATAATAATAGTTGTAGATATCGTGTACCACCTCGATCAGGACTTGCAACACTTATATTTTTTATAAGTCCTGATTCCACAATTTTAGATAAATTTGAAACACATTTTGCAGCATGTGTACAAAAGCATCTTGATTCCCTACTAAAATCAACACAAAAAGAAGAAAAAGAAGTTATAATATTACGAGCCCTTCCAAGAGAAGTCTATCAACATTGTATCTTTGTACTTCGACTTACAAATCAATTTTTAGAACCTGTTGTTTCTATTGGAAGTGATGGGGCCCATGCAACATTACGTGCAGTTCGTAGAGGAATGCAAGGATTCTTTTTAAATCGTGAACCTTGTATTATATTAACATTAGCAAGTGCTCTTCATATGCAAGTTAATAATAATAATAATAATAATGTAGAAGGAGTGAATGAAGCTGGTGGAACACATCTTGAAATTCTAGATACTATTTTAGAACTTGTTGCCCTACTTCATTCAAAAGATCTTTTTATTGATTGTTATTGTGGTTTATTAGCCCCACGATTAATTAAAATGCAACAATTAACAGAATTAGATGCAGATACGGAAATTATTTCACGTTTATCAGTTCGACTAGGCGAACCTCTTGCGGTGGAGCCTCTTGCATTATTACGTGATATTCGTATTAGTATGAAAGATCCACGATGTATTTCTTGGTTAAATAAAATATCTCTAGAAGAAGAAAAAGAATTAGAAAAAGAAAAAGAAAAAAAAGAATATCAACAAGATGGAAAAGTTCTTCATCAAGTAAGAGTATTATGTTTTCCTCGCTGGGAAAAGTATATTCCTGTTACAATAAAATTATCTGAAATGCAAAAATGTTTTGAAACTGAAAAATGGTTTGATGAGGGAATGCTACAAGCATTATCGTTATTTGAAAAACATTATAATAATTTTGAGCTAAAAAATGAAGGTGAAGCAAGTCAACATTTTGTATATTCTAGTAATAATGAAAGTATTCCTATTAATAATAATAATATGTCTTCACATATTATTGAAACTTCAATTTCTAATTATTTACCTCCAGTAAGTAAACCTACAATGCAACGCCGACAACTTATTTGGTCTTTAGGAAGTGGAAGTATTACTGTTATTTGTCATCCAACACATTCTATTAATGGAGAAGTTATTACTAATTTTAATTCTTCTAATTATAATTATAATTCTAATATTTCTTCAAGTGTACAAATTACAATGCCGCCTGTTGGATTTTTAATATTACAAGCACTTGAACGTTATGGTGATGTTTCAAATTTATCAGAAGAAAACGAAAAAGAAAAAAATAATAATAATAATGAAAAAATATCATGTTGTACTTTTGAATTTTTACATAGTAAACTTCCAGTAAATATTCCAAAACCTCTTTTAGGTGTAGTGTTGGGAGCTCTTGTGCGAAATCGAATTGTACTGCGAACTTCTCATACGAATAATAATAATAATAATAATTATATTACATACAGTCTATCACAGACTTTATCAGGTTGTAAACGAAGGAAAATTGTAATTGAAACATCTGATGTCACACATCATTGGATCCCACACACACAAGAAACTTCAAGTGATAAAGTTACAATTTCTACTAGAACTGTTAATGGTATAATAGATATGGAGCGAATGAAGAAATTAGAAGCTGGAATTGTGCGAGTTATGAAATCAAGGAAATATATTTCACACGCGGAGTTATTTTATGCTGTTTGTGAAATATTACATACGCAATTTTTAGTAACAGCTCCAATGTTAAAACAATGTGTGGCGCAACTTATGGAGAGAGAGTTTATTGCTCGAGAAGGAAGAGACACATATGTTTATCTTGCGTAATAAATATATATATATATATACATGTCGTTTTTATTTTTGCTTTTTTTTTTTTTTGTGTTGTTGTTCTTTGTTTTATATTTATTTTTCTGAAATAAATTCGGATTTATGCATACATGAACAGAAATAAAAATAAAATATAAAATATAAAACATATTTACCAGAAGCATGTGCAAATTGGTAAAGAGTAGGTTTTTTTTATATTGTTTGTATGATTTGTTTTGTTTTTGGCATTTTTTTTTTTTTTTCTGAAAATAAGCGTAATTAATTCGGTTTATAAAACAAGTGAATATATGACCGAAAAATATTGTGTGAGCTGGTTTTTTTTTTTTTTTTTTTTTTTTGATTTTGATTTTTTTTTTTTTTTATCGTAAGTAATAAAGAAGTGGAGAGAGTGAGTGGGCGAAAATTGTGGAGAAATTTATATATTCTCTGTTTATAAATAAATATATATATATATATAGTTATTGCTTTTTTTTTTCTTTTGTGTGTGTGTGTTGTTGTTGTTGTTGTTGTTGTTGTTGTTGTTATTTTATATAATTCCTGAATTTTTATTCTCTATATGTTTTCTTTGATATTTCAGACATTCTTGGGTTGGGTGATAAATATATAAAATTTATTTGTTGTTATTTTTTTATTTTAGGTATTCCCTTGTTACTCTCTTTTTAAAATATTAATTCTTAAGAAATATATCCAAAGAAAAAAATAATAATAATAAATAAATAACAAAAGGGCCCTGGAAAAATGTCCTCACAACCACTTAATAAATATATTAATGAATTACAAGAATTGGGAAATATACTTGATGTCGCTGGTAAACCACAAAAGTTACAAATTGTTGGTGAAACCCTATACTGGCTTCAAGGAAGTAAACAAGAATTATATTCTGTGAATCTTTCAGATTCTAATTCTAAACCTAAACGAGTTATTATAGAAGAAAAAGAAAAAGAAGAAAAAGAATTTTCTCCTGAATCAAAAGAAGAAGAATTATTACGTGAACGTCAACGTACTCGGGTAACTGGAATTAGTACATATCGTGTTCGATCAAGTGATGGAGCAGTACTTTTTACATGTGGTACAAATATATTTTTATATTATCCATCAAGTATGAAACCACCATTGCGAGTAAATGATTATATAAGTGAGGAAACTAAAAAACGTTGTTTTGGTGATGTTCGTAAACCATTTCTTTGTATTGAACATTTTCTCTCTTCAGAAATTTCAAAAGATGTTAAAAATAATAAAAATATATTTCAATTTACTTTTGTACATGCAAGTAATTTATATATAGCAACAATTATAGAACATAATGAAAAAGAAAAAGAATTTGCTTCTCCTTTAGAAGTAAATGTAGAAACTGTAACAACTTTTGGTGATGAATTACATGAATGTGGTACTGCGGATTATATTATGCAAGAAGAATTTGATCGTTATACTGGACATTATTCAACAGAACGTTATATAATTTTTAGTTATACAGATATTTCAATGTTGCAAGAAGTTGCTCTTATTGATGGAAGTTCTTATTCAGGTGTAGAAAAAATGCCATATTGTCGTGTTGGTGAACGTAATGCTTCTACAGTTCTTATTATTTATGAGCGAGAAAGTAAAAAATATCGAATTGTACCTAGGGATTCTATTTTAGCAGTAGCTCCTTGGGTAGAATATATTCCACGTTTTGGATTTAAAAATGATGAAGCTATATATTTTTCTGTATTAGATCGTAAACAAGAATTATATAATGTTCTTTCTTGTCCTATTAATTCCTTACCTATAATTAATGAACAAGATATTATTTTAATTTTTAATTCCAATAATAATAATAATAATAATAATAACTCAAACAATATGACAGTAACATTTACAAGAGAATGGAATGAATATATTCCTTGGGCATGGGTGGATGTTAATCCTGGAATGCCTATATTTTTTACTTCTAATTGTGATATTTTGCTTCGACACGCCTGTGAAACAAATAATAATACCTATCGTCACTTATATAAACGTCAACATGGAGCAGAATTAGAAGATTGGTTACCTCTTACTTCTGGAGAATGGAATGTACGCCCACATGGGATAAAAGTTTTAAATGATTCTGTTATATTTATGGCAAATGCAGATGCTAGACTTGGAAATAGTTTATATAAGGTTTCATTAGAAAATACAGAAGCTTCGGGAGCCACACAACTCACACGAGTTTCACCTGGAGGAGAACATATTTATAATTATACAATTAAACATGGAGTTTTGTGTTATGTAGCTGGAACTGCTATGACGCCAGCGGAATTATATGTTAGTTCTCTTAAAAATCCCAATCAACGATATACAGTAAATACAGGATGGTTAAAAAGTAATGAAGAAGATAAAAGTAAGGAAATTACAAATACATTTTTTAAAGAACTTGTAATACCAAAAATTGTAACAGCTATGAGTAGGCGTGGAATTCCACTTAGTGGACATTTATTTGTTTCTCCAACTATTACCCCTGGTACTCCTGCCCCACTTGTTATGTATGTTTACGGTGGACCTCATGTACAACTTGTGTATGAAAATGATTATGATGCTGCATGTAAACCAATATTTCAATTATTAGCAAAAAAAGGGGTTTCAGTTTTAGTAGCCGATGGACAAATGAGTAATGCTAATAGTCTTCGTCATCATAGTATTTGTAAAAAAAATATGGGAAATTTTGAAACAAGTGATTATGTAGACTTTGTAGAATATATGACTACCTCACCTCTTTTACCGGATGGTTTTATTGCCGATCCAGCACGAATTGCTATTTTTGGTTGGTCCTATGGTGGATATGCAACTTTACTAGCAATGTCTCAAGCTGCAAATGTTTTTAAAATTGGATTAGCAGGAGCTCCTGTTGGGGATTGGACTCTTTATGATACTGGATATACGGAACGTTATATGGGGGAACTCTACACAAGTAATAATGATGAAACAGGAAAGGAAAAGATTATTAGTAAAGCATACACTAGGAGTGCTATTAAAAATTTTGTTTCAGGTTTCCCTGATGATTTTAATCGTGTTTTCATTGCTCATGGATTATTAGATGAAAATGTTCACTTTTCTAATACATGTGCCGTTATTAACGCAATGGTTGATGCTGGTAAACCGTTAAATATTATTGTATATCCAGGAGAACGTCATGGTCTTCGACAAAAAAAGGCTTCACGACATCATAATGATGCAATGATAATAAAAACACTTGTTGAGATGCTATAAATAAAAAGTATTTTTAAAAAAAAAAAAAAAAAAATCTTAAAATAGTAAATATCGAACATATCAGCTTTAAAAAAAAAAAAAAGTGGAGGGAGAGAAAAAATTAGAAAACATTGCTAAATCAAATATGAAGAGAGAAAAAAAAAAAAAAAGGACGTTCTACATGGTAATTTTGCTTTCACTATCATAGTAGCAAGGGAACTTAAGAGAAAAAAAAAATTTTTACCAAATATAACAGTTTTAAAAAAAAAAAATAATCCTAAAATAACTTTATTTGTACTCGTATTTTAATATGACATCTCATGTATTTTCTTATTTTTTTTTTTTTTTTTTTTGTCTCCCACTCCTTTTCTTTTCCCTAATTCTAAAAGATTATTTCCCTCTTTTTTTCAAAAAAAATAAAAAAAAAAAGCATAAGCATCTTGATATGGATATGATGACCATTCACTTCGCATCGCGACACCGAAATATACACTATGAGTGAGTAGCGGATGAAAA